>KZ652105.1:13493-52310 GCA_001010745.2 Gerris buenoi
AAGTACAAAAAAAAAAAAAAAAAAAAAAAAAAGGGGGGGGGGGGAGGACACCATACGTTTTGGGGGGGATTTGCGCATTGAGCTTTGGGGGGGATGGGCACCACTGCACTCCTTCATTTTGATCAGAGCAACAGTAATGATATAATATTACATTTTAAAGACTACAAACATTTTCAATTCATTGATATTTTTAATCTTATTATAGATCTATTAATCGAGTTGCTGACACAAGTAAAACACAGTTTTAGCAACATTGAGAATAACATTTTATTACTCTGATTTCCTTAAAAAAACCAAATCAGCAAATATAAATTGTAGCAGCTAATCTATTCTGATAACTGACTTAGTTCTCTTCTTATATTCCTATGTCATTGGCCTTGTGCAGCGCATTTTCTATTATTTTATTTGCTTTTAAACTTACCAAAGGTAAAGGAAGCATTTCGATCATTCTGAAGAATATATTTTGTGTATTCGAAAACAAAAATTCTCAGAGAAAGAGCTGTTTCAGACATCAGGGAACATTTTTTATCTGGTGTCTATCTGTCGTTCAACATATTTACGGACCACCCATTAAAAACTACTCGTCTGATTTGGATGGTAGTTCATAAATATTACAGTGTTGGTCCTATAATAATTTTAACTTTCTACGCATACAGCAGATGCGCACAAACATTTTTTTTTTTATCAACACCTATATCATATCTTTGAAATTACTCATCCTAGTTTGAAGAAATATGGATGGTTTGTCAAAAGTAGCTTACAAATGATCTTATATTAATAATTGTACCCGACTCCACTTCCAATCGAAACAGGTCCAAACAACCACAATTTGATTTCCCTGAGGAGCTATGATGTGCTACACTAATTAGCATACAAGTTTTTCCATAAAGAAATTATAACTCAACAATTGTTCAATTTTTTTTTTTACGACTACACCAACAAAGCGCAGGCAATAAACAGTTGTTTGTGCGAATCAAATCACGGACATATTAAAAAATCACGGACATATTAACCAATATAAAATTATCGTGTTAAGGGTTGCTGGTAAATTTGCACAAACAAGATGTCGGAAAAAATGTTATCATAAAGATTGCCTCCAAAAATTTACAATAATTTCACTTTGGGATATTATTGTCATAACATGCATGTCGATTATCATTGAAAGTCGGCTGTCACTGTGATTTAGGCCTAACACGTCTATTCATTTTACAGTCTTAATATGTACTTACTTTCTCACCCTTTGGTGTTTCCAGTTGTGAAGTCTAGTTCATCTAGGACTGGACGGACCTCGTGGAAGTATCATTTGGTGCTGCTAATTGTGCACTCACTCATTGCAATTATGAGCTTAGATTAAGTTTGAAAACCTTTGGTGATAAAAGATAGGGATCACCACGATTATGGATGCATATCAATCCTTCCCCAGGGAAAGAGTTTATTAGGTAGAAGGCAAACGGTACGAGGGTGTAGATTTCATCTGGACCTGATCCACCTCTTTCAGGTGTAGTGCTGGTTAGATGCCTTTATATTCCCCCTGTGCATCTGGAACGTTGCCATCACTGAACGCTTATTCTTTTTGAAATAAGCAACAGGTATGGTAAGCAAATTACTTATGTGGTCCCAAGCATCATAGACTTTTTCTATCTCTTTTTGGTTCGGATGTTTTGGATTTTGGATCCCACAGGACTGGCTTGTTTCGATAAATCTCTAAAATCTCTAGAAACTTCTCCCCGTGGTTTGATGCCGAGCATATTGGCCGAGAATCTTGGCGCATTTATTTAATTTCCCTCGTCAATAAAAATATATCAATATGATATATATTGGTTTAAATAAATACACTTTTGATCTTAAAAAAAACAACAACTAAAGGTCAATCGATTAAATCATATTTTTAATACCTGTCAACTATGAATATATATATTAGCTATAGAATATATAATATAGCTATATATTAATTTTATATAATCATTCCACTTCAAATTATATGGTTAATTAAAAAATATGTTTGTACCAATTTTGAAATTCTACATGAAGTAGGTACTTAAAACGGTCTTATTATTTATCATTTTTCTTCATCTTAAATTATTGATATTAAATTAATTGAAGTACATAAGTGTCGACTTTTTCCTGGTTGCTCTTAAATATTTGATCTTTATTGTTCTCATCATGTATCAGATTGATTAAATTTTGTAATAACATATCTTTTGTCTGAGATTTTTCATTAAATTCATTTTGATAAAAAAATTTAAATTACCATTCTGCGATTAATTTAAAAAAAAATTATACAAAGTGAATCCATATATATATATATATGTAAAATAGGTATAATAATATGTATATAATAGGGATATATATACCTAAGTATAATATTTCAACAGTGACATTTTGATTGTTCTTTTTAATTTTAATTTTTTTAATTTTAGATCAATGGAAAAATTTACTCTGACATTTGTACATGAGCCTTAACATTTGTTTTAATATTTTTTAAATTAATTCTGTTGATTTCCACTTAGTTAAAAATGGGATCGATTGTCATTTTTCTTTTTAATAAAAAAAATTACAAAAATAAAGAAGTTTATAAGTGGTCAGTTTTTTTATAATATTTATCAGTGAGAGTATTTATATTTGAAGATTATAATATTTTCATTCTATTTAGTTGAGCCTCTTTTGTTCAAAATGTTGGCGGGACGTGCACTTTTTGCGAGTTTATTTTTATGGTTTACGATTCAAGTAAAATGTGGAAATTATATCGATTTAAATCTATTTGTGCAAAATAATTTAGAATTTTTCCAATCTGTTTACCCACCGAACGCTAAGTTAGACGGTAAATTGCTGTTTGGTGAAATTGACACTCCTAATGCGAGTTTTTCTAACGTTGTTTTATCGGCAATAGGTGATTTCGGAAGTGAAAATTTCATTCAATTTATCGACTTGATTGCAATGGTTAATAATGTAAGTGGTACATTATATTCGGAACGCATTACAGTTAATGTTGAAGAGATAGTAGCTCCTTCTTATTTCGGACCTTTATCGCCTATTAAAAATACTTCGATCGAACTAACATCACCCGCTTTTAACGTTTATGTAAGTATGTCGCCGTCAAAGCAATCGCAAAGTTGCAATTTAACGATAGCAATCGACTTATCTATTGAACAAGCCATCATCTATTCTGATATACCGTTTGCTGACCAGCGAAATATAACTGAATTTTTCGATCAGACGATTGTAAATTATTTCAATACATATCTGTCTACACAGACAATGAATATTAATCAAAGCGATTGTAATCCATATACGATTTATTTGACTTTGTTTGAAAGTGTTAAAAATTTAAGTCAAAATAATTTAGAAGAAGTAATAAGAAAACGCGTTAGAAACTCAACTTAGATGAAGGTGAATATTGGACACAATAGTTTAATGGCGAGTCTATTGAATATTTTAATTGAGGAAAAAGCTATGCTATTTTAACGTAGTTTATAAAAGGTATTTGGACATTCATTCGTGATCAATTCTTGGATCAGAATTGGTCAAATCTGAACCTCGAGTGATAAAATAATTTCGAATTTCCAAGATTACGAGTATATGGAAAAGACTAATTCCTTATTCTTATTTTGAAATAAGACAACGTTGTAAATATTTTATTCATATACACGCACCTATGGAAAAATGAAACTTTATTCTTGTTTTATGTTTTGAGGAAGAATTCTGAAACGACAGTAAATCCACATTTCGACTAATCCTCATTGTCCTCGATTTTTGTATTAAATCACAGTAGATATCCTTATAATTTTTGTATATTACGTCGATGAAAAATTGTTATTGCATTTTTCATGCCCTGTTGGTAATCATGTTAAGCAAGCACTTGATGTTAAGCAGCTGTAACTATTCATTAATTCATTTTTTGACCTGTAGCATCTGCATTGTTTTGGTTATCGCGTCGCTTGCTCATTATCATTGGTATTGTTAAAGCCTAATGTTACACCCATAATTTGTTACACTTTACTTGGTTACTTGGTATTGTTACCCTTATATACATTTTGTTTTCAATAAGTCATTAAATTGTTAAAATGGTTACATTAGTACCTGATTTTTTGAATTATCAATGAAGTTTTATTCGTACTTGATTTCTTGAATTATGGAGTAAGTTTCATTAATAATTTTTTTAGTTCTGATATGAATTGATTTTCATTCATGTCTAATTGCTTTGAATAGTGATCATTCTTTGTATTTGCACGCACATTCCTTTGCATTGGAAGAGTGTTTGTCGACCAAGTTTCAACAAAGCCAGCCTTGAATTAGGGGATAATTTTTCTGCAGTTTCAATGAAATTTTTCTGTAATTAATGGATTAGTTACCGAAAAATTCTCAACGAATCTATTCTTGAATTAGGAAAGAGTATTTCTGCAGTTTAAATGAAATTGTTCTGTAATTAATGGATTAGTTACCGAAAAATTCTCAACGAATCTATTCTTGAATTAGGAAAGAGTATTTCTGCAGTTTAAATGAAATTGTTCTGTAATTAATGGATTAGTTACCGAAAAATTCTCAACGAATCTATTCTTGAATTAGGAAAGAGTATTTCTGCAGTTTAAATGAAATTGTTCTGTAATTAATGGATTAGTTACCGAAAAATTCTCAACGAATCTATTCTTGAATTAGGAAAGAGTATTTCTGCAGTTTAAATGAAATTGTTCTGTAATTAATGGATTAGTTACCGAAAAATTCTCAACGAATCTATTCTTGAATTAGGAAAGAGTATTTCTGCAGTTTAAATGAAATTGTTCTGTAATTAATGGATTAGTTACCGAAAAATTCTCAACGAATCTATTCTTGAATTAGGAAAGAGTATTTCTGCAGTTTAAATGAAATTGTTCTGTAATTAATGGATTAGTTACCGAAAAATTCTCAACGAATCTATTCTTGAATTAGGAAAGAGTATTTCTGCAGTTTAAATGAAATTGTTCTGTAATTAATGGATTTGTTTCCGAAAAATTTAAACGAATATACTCTTAAATTAGGGTAGTTTTTCTGCAGTGTCAATGAAATTGTTCTGTAATTAAGGGAGTAGTTTCCGAAAAACTTTCAACCAATCTACTCTTGAATAAGGGGAGTGTTTTCAGATGTTCAATAAAACTATCTTTTTCCCTGGTAGGCTGTGAAATGGTAACTTTAGAGCCTAAAAAACAAAGCTAAAATCAATTTTTTCATTACTTGGACTTAAAAAATCTTTATCTCCAGCAGGGTAAAAAAGTTATGATTTTGAATTAGTTTAGAGGGACTAAAACAGGTCTTTTCATCCCTGAATCAAAAAGTAGGGAGAAAAAGTAAAAAGTAGGGCGAAAAAGTAAAGTAGGGCGAAAAAGTAAAGATTGCAACTTAATTATTTTATAAATAGTAGAAAATGAATGGTTAATGTAATGAAGATGTTGAAATCAGGTTGGCGTCACTGCTTTTATGACCATGTTTATCTATGTTTATAACCTGCATCTAAGTAACCTTCT
Organism: Gerris buenoi; assembly: GCA_001010745.2. Taxonomy (NCBI): domain Eukaryota; kingdom Metazoa; phylum Arthropoda; class Insecta; order Hemiptera; family Gerridae; genus Gerris; species Gerris buenoi. The sequence continues at coordinate 18,992 of KZ652105.1, forward strand.
ATTTGAGTTTAATTCCAATTCTTATTTGTTTTTAATACTGAATCTCTTATATCTGCTATTAAAAGTGTTTATAATTATTGTTATTTATTAAAATAATAAATAAAAACTGTGCAATGAACGAAAATGTGTATCTACTTCCTACAGGAGATAAAATATTGTATGTACCTTGTGAGTAAAGTGCCATTATTCCCTTCGCGATAATTATCTCCCTCGGCTTCACCTCGGGAGCTAATTAGCGTTATTCCCTTGGCTACGCCTCGGGAATTAAAAAGTCTAATTCCCTCGGCTTCCTCTCTATTCCTTCTAATTCCTCGGGAATTAGGGACATGATTCCTTCGGCTTCGCCTCAAGAATCAACTTTTTCGCTCAGGGAATAATGGCTTACTTTACTCCCTAGGTGCATAAATAACTATTTCTTTTCTCCTGGCAGTAAAGAAAATTTTTTTTACGTCCTAGGACGCAAACAATTTTTTCTTTACTCCCAGAAGTTATCAAAACTTCCGCATTAGCGCTACTTTCTTAGTGAAAAGACGATTGAATTCCGCTAGATGGCAGTGCGTTTTATTTTACCTTTTCTTATAATGTAACCTCCTTTTAAGGTTTCTTTTTTTTAAATCTTAAGTTTGAACTAATATTTGTTATTATTTTATTATATTGATTATTGATTAATATTTAATGTTTTTTCATTGTCTGCTACGTCGGAAAAAATAGCATATGCTACACGACTGTAGCAATATTATCGACTGTATTAACTGTAGCAAAATATCGACCTTGGCAATATTTCCTGTCTCGCTTCGCTCGACAGTAAATGTAATTGCCGCGGTAAAGAAAAAACTCACGTCACAGCCTAGCAACATAATATACTATTTTATTGAGAGAAGAACATTTCAAAAACTTTTTAATGAAGCTACTTTATATTTAAACTTTATAAAAGGGGAGTGAGTATTAACAAAATTTTAATGAAACTACACTTGAATTAGAGTAGCGTTTGTCTACTATAATGTCAAGAAGGAATTGATTGATATATTACGTTTTCTTCAAATCATATCAGCTTTTTTGTGAAATGAGGTTCATTGGTATTTGCCCTCAACGAATTTGGACATTTCTTTTTTTTAATTAATAGTAGTAATTTATTGACAAACTTTTTTTTTTCTTTTTTTTAATTGATAACTGGTTACTTTGATTTGTTGGGTTATTATTCGTTCCATATTTCCTATTACCTTTAAGCGTGTAATTGCATTAATAACGGCATAATGACATCATAGTTTTTTTGCAATGTACATCACTTTTAACATATATGCAAATAATCCGGTTTTCATTGCCACTGATTATGGCTTAGATGACGTCTTCTATATTACTTCAACATCCCTGTTTTATCAATCGTACACTTGAGACATAATTGAATTAAATTATTATTACTGATAAGGATGCATTGAAAATTTGTGGAAGTGAAAATTAATTGATGACCATGAAGGATTTTTGATTGATTTCTTTAATTCTACTTAATTATTCAACGTTCAAGTGTACAATTCAATTTCAAACTTTTTTTTTTTTTAAATCTTTCGAAATAAATAGAATACAAGGATGTTATCGTTTTTCTTATAAAAGGCAAAACTAAAATTTGTATTTATTTCTGATTACTAAATCAGATGTGTTCACTTTTGATACTGAATTTTGGTGTTCCCTTATTTTAGTTTCAACATGTTAAGCATGCAATTTCTCCATAGTTATTTTCCATTTTATTTTGTCGTTTAATAGCTTCGTTTCAAATTTGTTTCATCTTCAGATATAGGAAAGGTCCGGCACTTTTTTCCCCCACTTCAGATAGGATAGTCTAACGTTTGGTTTGTACTTAAGATAAAGATAAGAAAGTGTAACGTTTCGTTTATGTTGCGACAGGAAAAGGAAACATTTTTTCTCTTTTGTTGATAGAAAAGTGTATCGTTTCGTTCCTTCTTCTGATAGGAAAGTCTAAAGTTCCGTTTCTACTTAAGACATTGAAATTTGGCGTTTTCTTATTTAAGCAACATCTTAAGCATGCAATTTCTCCACGATTGTTATCTGTTTTATTTTCTCTTCTAATAGTGTCGTTTGAAATTTGTTTCCTCTTAAGATAGGAAAGTCTAACGTTTCGTTTCTACTTCAGACAGGAAAGTCTAACGTTTCGTTTCTACTTTAAATGTGAAAGTCTAACGTTTCGTTTCTATACTTTAAATGTGAAAGTCTAACGTTTCGCTCCTACTTCAGACAAGAAAGTCTAAAGTTTCATTTCTACTTCAGACAGGAAAGTCTAACGTTTCGTTTCTACTTTAAATGTGAAAGTCTAACGTTTCGTTTCTATACTTTAAATGTGAAAGTCTAAAGTTTCATTTCTACTTCAGACAGGAAAGTCTAACGTTTCGTTTCTACTTTAAATGTGAAAGTCTAACGTTTCGCTCCTACTTCAGACAAGAAAGTCTAACGTTTCGCTTCTACTTCAGACACATGAAAGTCTAAAGTTTCGTGTCTACTTCAGACAGGAAAGTCTAATGTTTCGTTTCTACTTCAGACAGGAAAGTCTAACGTTTCGCTTCTACTTCAGACAGGAAAGTCTAAAGTTTCGTTTCTACTTCAGACAGGAATGTCTAATGTTTCGTTTCTACTTCAGACAGGAAAGTCTAATGTTTCGCTTCTACTTCAGACAAGAAAGTCTAACGTTTCGCTTCTACTTCAGACAGGAAAGTCTTATGTTTCGTTCAATTCAAAATTAAAAAAAAAAAAAACTTTATTTCTTTTAAATAATACTTATAAAACAAAAATTGAATAACTGCACAGAAATTACCTCTCCACAAAGGGGGAACCAGAGGGTGGAGAGGGAGCTCTATTATAAATTAATTTTATAAATTAAAAATTAAAAAAAAATGTATTTATAGCTATAAAAATAATATAATTTTGTCATGGATTTTTTCGTTTCTACTTCAGACAGGAAAGTCTAACGTTTCGTTTCTACTTTAAATGTGAAAGTCTAACGTGTTGTTTCTGATTGAAATAGGAAAATCTTATGTTTTCTTTTACTCTTTTACTACTGAAGAATTAGTTTTGTTCCCTCTTCTGATAACACATTGTTTCCACTTTAGACGACGAATTTTAAAGTATCTTAACATCCTTGAGAATAAGAATAAAGTTCGAATAACAATAAGGAAGTTGTCAATTTAGTTTGAGTCAGTGTAGTACTGAGCTTCATATAATATATTTTTTCTAATACGATAAAGAACATCCTGTCATCTTTGAAATAACCTGGTTTGGCTAACCTCTGTTATCATATGGTTACTATAATCACCTCTAACGTCAGTCATCAGATAGTTAGCCTAACCTCCTCTTACGTGAGTCATCAGATTGTTAGTCTTAGGCCTCTAACGTTCATCAGGTAGTTGATCTTACCGCCTGTAACGTCAGTCATCAAGTCATCAGATAGTTAGCCTAACCGCATCTGACGTCAGCCATGAGGTAGATAGTCTTATCATCTTCATCATCATCAACTTCCATCATCATCTTGTTTGTCTAGCCTCCGTCATCAAGCGGTAACTTTAACCACTTCTAGTCACCTCTAACCTCCGTCATATTTATTAAACTTTGTTATTTTATTTTAACATGTTTAAATAATATAATAGATCTGTTTATTTATGTATTTATTATTATTATTATTATTATTATTATTTTAAAAGGAAGTATTTGTTCTTTGTGTTAAAATTAATAAAAGTAATTTGATAAATTCTGGATGCCTACTTATAAATTAAAATATTTTTAAATTGAATTACCTACATAATTACATTGAGTCTTATACATTAAAACATGCTCTTAATTTTTAAATAACCACCTGAAAAAATAGTCAATATTAAGTTGGGAAATATTAATTATTATTAATTTTAATTATTTTATGTTTACAAGCATTTTTGGGATATTTAATGTCAATATTTGTTAAAAATAATAAAAATTGATTAAATATCTCCTAGAAGTATATGTATATATGTATATGTTCTATATGGAAAATTTTTTAACTAGATGGAATTACACTCAAAGTTGATTCTAAGTGGATTTTAGGAGAGAGATCACTTTTGTAAGGGGATACATTATTTTGATAAAAAATACATTATTTTGTAAGTATGTATATGTATATTTTTGTATCTATTAAAAATTAATGACAATAATATTATAGTACATCTATACTAACAACTAATTACTAACAACTAAGTGGTTAAATTGTTTTAAGTATATATTTTTATGTTTGATTTTATACAAAACTAATTTATATATTTCATCTTATAAAATTTTACTGCAATGCTTTCTTATTTTGTAATAAAAGTATATTTGTTATTTTGTTTAATTTTTTTGTCTCGTTTTAATATTTTATTACAGTCTAGTGTGCTTATCTAGATCTTAATTAAGTGAGTAATTAAGTCACTGAATAACCAATCACAACAGTATTAGTATCTATCTAGATCTTAATTAAATTAGCAGTTTTAATATCTATCTAGAACATAATTTAGTCAAAAGAATTTATATGTATCTAGATATTAATTAAATTAGCAGTTTTAATATCTATCTAGATCATAATTAAGTTAAAAGTATTTATATCTATCTAGATCTTAATTAAATTAGCAGTTTTAATCTATCTAGATCATAATTAAGTCGACAGTATTTATATATATCTAGATCTTAATTAATTTTATAGTAATTATATCTATCTAGACCTTAATTAAGAAAACCGTATTTTTATCTGTCTAGATCTTATTTAAATTAGCAGTTTTAATATCTATACATATAGTATAGATCATAAGTCGAAAGTATTTATGTCTGTCTAGATCTTAATCAATTCAACATTAGTTATATCTATCTAGATCTTAATTAAGATGACCGTATTTTCATCTGTCTATATATCTTACTTAAATTAGAAGTTTTAATATCTATATAGATAATAATTAAGTTGAAAGTATTATATATATCTAAATTTTAATTAAGTTAACAAAATTTATTGATATATATCTATTGACTAGTTACATATCCGCTGAGTTAAGCAACCGCTAAGTAATTAACTGAGCACAGTTTACCAAATTTGTCTGATAAAATAAATGAACAAAAATAAATTAAACCATTATCTATTAAGTATTGAGTTTATTTACATTAAATATTAAGTGTACGACTGGATAAAAACTTCTTTGAAGTCATTTACAACTTTTATTTTCACTGTTAAAACTTATTGATGAGCTAATAATTAACAGAGATAATTATCCCAGACTACCGAGACCTCCTTGTACATTGCTTAAGGTGTCGTGGGCCTGCATGCCAATGTCGGAAACCGTGTCCATTCCAGGTAAGCCACTAGCAGTGCTCATTGCTGAACCAACTACAGGTATGCTGGCTGCGTTTCCAGCCAGGAGACTTCCTGACGATGTTGCTTTGTCTTGAATCTTTCCTGGCATTGAAGTTATATCCGACAGTCCTGGAAAACAAGGTTAATATATAAATGATAATAAACATTTTTAGGGGAAATAATTGTTTTTATCTCCAGTAGGAAGAAAAAGTTATGCCTTTGGATTAGTTTAGAGGGACTAAAGCAGGTCTTTTCTTCCCTGAACTTAAAAAGTAGGGCGAAAAAGTAAAAGTAGGACGCCAAAGTAAACTAGGGCGAAAAAGTAAAAGTAGGACGGAAAAGTAAACTAGGGCGAAAAAGTAAAATAACCTTCTATTTGAGTTTAATTCCAATTCTTATTTGTTTTTAATATTGAATCTCTTATATCTATATGCTATTAAAAGTGCTAATGATTATTGGTATTAATTAAAACAATAAATAAAAACTTTGACATGGACAAAAATGTGTATTTTCTCCCATCTGGAGATGAAATATTGTATGTACCTGGTACCTCGTGAGTAAAGTGCCAGTATTCCCCTCGCGATAATTATCTCCCTCGGCTGGGCCTCGGGAACTAATTCCCTCGGCTTCGCCTCGGGATTTAGGGACTATGGTTCCTTCGGTTTCGCCCCAAGAACCAACTTTTTCGCTCAGGGGATAATGGCTTACTTTACTCTCTAGGTGCATAAATAACTATTACTTTCTCATATTCGTAGTGGTACATTAAAAGTAAGTGTTGGAATGGCACAAATCCATCGACGTTGTAGATTTTGATAGTCTCCTGAGGCCAAAAAAGGTTTTATATTTAAATTATACTGAACAAATTAAATTAAATTTTAACTCTACATTTTTAATACAAATATGCCCATAATATAGAGGTTAATTTATACAGGACGAGCCGGGAACGGACCGATGCCAACAAAAAGTGATCTATGGCAAAGCGATAGTGGCCGAGCCTCTTCCCATAATCGGACGGAAATATATGATCCAGTATGAATGTTTCAATAGATAACACATCTAAACGATTTTCTAGATAACGCATCTAAACGATTTGGTAAGTGGCACATTAAAAGAAAGTATGTATTGTAATGGCACAAATAAATCGATTTTGATATTCTCCTGAGTCCAAAAAAGGTTTTAATATATATATACGATCTACCGAACGAAATTAATTAAGTATGTATATAAAGTTTAGTTCAAATTTTATCAGACATTATTTTTATAATTAGCTTTATATTATTAATACTTTGCTGTTACCTGGGACACTTGATCCAGTTTGTGGTGGGGGCTCAGTTGTCTGGTTTCTGTTCTTTTTCTTGCGCAGATATTGGATATTCGTATCAGCAACTTGAGGAAGACTAAGTGCTCCAGTAATTCCTGCGTTTCTCTTCACTAGATAAACAGTTTTATCTAGCTCCGAAGTTTCTAAACCTTCTATAGCGCTGGATGCATTACTATTTACTTCTTCTCTCTGGAAAAAAGTATAAAAAGTAAAATCAAATCAAATCATAATAATCATATAGAATCTAGTGCAATTTTTGTCCATCCTAATATCACATCATTAAAATTCAACGTAGATTTTTCCATTTTGTCCCTTTTATTAATGATCTGTAAACGTGTAGAAATGGGTCGAGAAAGGGTAATAACGACGAAAGTTAAAACTTGCGAATGACTATATTTCGCCCCACTCCGGGGCATAAACGTGCCTGTAACATCATTGTAATTTTTTTTAAAAACTTGAAATATTTAAAAAAGGCTATGCATATATAACTTTTACATGAATAAGATTAGAAATAAACATAATCTAAAAATAATAGTTAAACATTTTTTTTTTTAAAAATTTTAGAACCTACCGGTGAATGGAGGTTTCGTACATGTTATAAAACTAAAACTGTCAATATCATCTTAATTTAGATTCGTCTTTTGACGTGTTCTATACTATCTCTCCTTTTCAAACTTCGGGTTAAACATAACAAAAGTAACGATTAACAAATAACAATATAACAATTTAAAAGGAATGTAACTAGACTTATCANGTTTTTAAAAAAATTACAATGATGTTACAGGCACGTTTATGCCCCGGAGTGGGGCGAAATATAGTCATTCGCAAGTTTTAACTTTCGTCGTTATTACCCTTTCTCGACCCATTTCTACACGTTTACATATTAAAATTCAAGTTTAAAGCTTAAAATAGAGTTTCAAAGTTTCAAGTCATATACCATCATAATTTTAGTATCATATTATTCAGTTCGCATCCCTTTTAAATCTCTCTGATTCACGTCGAAGTTTAAAGAGACTAGAAAAAGTTTCAAATAATCTAGTTCAATTCAAATCATGAATTGAAGTTTGCATTTAAACTTAGGTGAATAATTGAGGTAAATGTACCATAGGTAATATCTTCTATCAAATGTTTATTATCTAAATAATCATATTTAAATAATAATAACGTAACAGGATAATAATAAAAAAAATTAAATCAAATATTTTTTTTTAAAAAATACTACATTTTTTCTTCCGAGCTTACCGAAGGTAACGGAAGCTATGTGATCGTTCTGAAGAACGAAAATATTTTATACCTTTGATTTCAAAAATTCCAAGACAGAAATCCGTTTCAGACATCAGGGAACATTTTTGGTCCCGTGTCTGTCTGTCGGTCTGTCGGTCGGTCTGTCGCTCAATTTTGCGAACCACCATATCTTAAAAACTACTTGTCCAATTTTAATGAAATTTGGGTGGTAGGTCATACTTAGCCCATTGTTGGTCCCATATAAGTTTCAACCTTCTGCGCTTATTTGTTTATCTTCCACATGCACACAAACATACATTTATTTTCAGCCATATCTTTAAAAGTAATCATCTGATTTTTATGAAATTTTTATGGTTTGTCGAAAGTAGCCTGCAGATAGCACCTGCCTAATTTCAACCTTCTGCGCACTTCAAATCGTACTAAATTAATATGTCTTATACTACAAAGCCGCATGGCTCACTGACTCACTGACTGACATTAATGTTTACCCACTTCCAGAAGAGCTAGAGACTTGCGGTTTGCGCCATTCGACGCGCAACGTCCACATTGTGAACCAAAATAATTATAAAAAGTTCACTTTTCCCCCTCCTTCCACCCTTAAAAAAATAAAAATGGCCGACTTGATTTTTAAGCTGGTTTGAGGGCTTATTGCAGCTAAACGGTAAGTCGTACTAGAAAATGGATAACACAAGTGGTAACTGATTTTAAAAGATCTACAACTTTAGTCCTATGAGTTTTTGTCGAATCATCATCGGTTGTACCTTAGATGGTGATAATTTTGTTATTTTTTGGTTTTATTTTTTTCCATTTTTGTCTTTGAATGGCCATAGATTCTATAATAGTTGACCGATTTTATTTCTGATTGCGGCGGTTGAATCTCACACTAATGCTCTTTAAATTGAGTATATTTTATTTTATTAGGTCATCCTATTTGCTGAGAACTTGAGAGTAAACTTTTTTCAGCGTGCCGTGTCACGTGACCACTTTTTTTGGTTTTTAATATTGTGTCATATATCATTTTAAAGGCCTTGACATGTACATTAAAGCTATTTTATTTATTTATTTTTTAAAAATTATGTCCACGCACTTTTGTACCGATATATAATTTTGCTGTAGGTTAAAGGGTTTAAATAATTTTTTGTTATTTGGTTTTTTATTTATATTTATTTATTAGTTTAATTAATGCCCTTTTGTATTGTTTGTTTTTAAAAAATATAATTTTGGTACCTCAAAGTACAGGGGTACAAACCTATCAAAGTTAATCATTTATAATATGATGTATATCGTTGAAAAGCTTTTGAATAGTAAATTAATTTTTTTTTATATTCAATTTTGTGATATTTTTAGTTTTGAGGTGAGTAAAAAACATGAATAAAAAAAACCTGTTTATATGGCGGCTTCTATGATTTTTTGTGCTGGGTTATTTTTTTATTAAATTTATTATTTTGTGCGCTAACTTTTAGCGCATGTTGGTTTGTTTCTCGAAAATGTTGGTTAGAACCAACGTTAATAAATATTTACTGGAACAGTCCCATGCCGTTCCAACTTTTTGATTATTTTTATCGAGGTATTTTTTTATTTCTTAAGTTGATCGTTTCTTGGCGTACTATATCGCGAGGATGCTATGTGCCACACTAATTGGCAGAGTATTTTAAGATAATTAATTACAATAATATTTAAAAAGAAATATAAGTACAACATACGTAACAACTCGTATATACTCGTATATTGAGTTAAGCTTATAGACCTTTTAATTATTTAATTGACCGGACAAAAAAAAAAAAATAAATAAAATAAATAAATCATGAAAAAAATGACTTACAATGTAGAAAGCAGAAGATATTGTTAACAATGACAAACCAACTAAGAAAATAGCAGACTCCATATCGAATAAAAAATTTTCCAAATAGTACGAAATATATAACTTGTCGAAAGAATTTCTAGGAGGTACACTCGACCATATCAATACACCTCAATATATATGCATATACAGGTTTATAATTCCCTATCAGATCTACAATAAATCTTTATGATTTCCTTAATGTGCTTATTCCTATAATGTGGTTGTTTACTTTTGACATTAATTATTTTGCCATGATAAAAACCAGAGTGTAGTACTATACTATAGAAAAAAATACATTTTTGAATGTATAATAATAATCTTATTATTTATTATCTTTATTAGGTACATTTATGTAATTTTTTTTAGAGCCTTTTTTTTAAAAAAAAAAATTGAAATATTCATTTGGTCTAGTTATATTGTATCACAGCTCTTTTTTCAGTATATTTATTTATTTGTATGAGTTTTTTATTTTTATTATTTACTTTGATTACTCTTATAATGTATATAGAGAGGACATATTCATATTGTGATGGCTCCAAAATTAGATTTTGAGATTTTGATGGATTTCTACGTTCTTAACCCCCCCCCCCCCAAAAAAAGGTCTTTCTATCTTATGTCTTTACAGTTTGATGGATTTCGATTCGATTTTGGATTTTGTGTTTTACACGGTTTGAGGTCCTGCTAAGTCCTCCCTAAAAGAGTTCCCTAAAAGTTGTTTTTAAAGAAGTCTCGACGCGTGAAGCCTAAAATACTCAACCGATTTCGAAGTTATTATTTTACATTCATGTTAGGAAAACAGATACCCTCAGTTGAAAACAAGAAATTAATTTTACTCTAAAATAAAACCTTTTAAGTCTCTTTTTTTTGGGAAATATCTATTTTCCGAGATAATAGAGTAAACATAGAAAATGCCTACAGGAAAAGTATCTCCAGAATATAGATTACTAGCCTTTACCCCGTGCACCATTAGGGGTTCATGCTGGGTATAAGTGGCTATGTTTCATATTATGATGTAGGCCTAGCTTATAAATGAAATATCTAAATAGTTTTGTTTTCAAAGCCTTCTAGGAATAAAATCAGGACTATATTATACATAATTAATTCCATTACTAAGAATATAACACTCCAAATCGAGTGACTTATTTATATAAATAAAAAGTTGTTAATCGACACTAAGTAATATACTAATAAATAACAATGCTAAAAAAGAATATAAAATAAATGAGAAAATAAACGAAGTCAAAAACCAATTTGACTGAGAATTGTATTGGAATTGTCATTGGAACAATTATCAACCATTTAATTGCATTAATTTAATTGTCAGTGTCTTCTCAATACGGCACTTGGACCAAGAAAAATATTTCAATACTCTAGTTCTAGGATAAACAATAAATACTCGATTTAAAGATCTTTAGTATGAGGTTGCATCGAAATAAAATCGGTCAACAATTGCGGACGCCAAAATAAATCAATATCAAAAATTAATAATATAAAACAGGTAGCTCTATTTAAGGTCAAACCGATGAAGGTACGACAAAAAGTATTAGGACCAAAATTGCAGTTCTTTTAAAATCAGTTACCGCTGGTGTAAATAAATAAATATATTCTTTATTACATAGCCGATTTGATATCATATATAACGATTAACGATTCATGTATAAAATCAAATAATCATAAATATTAAATAGTAAAACTAATAGCACTTATAACAATTTTAACGAAAAAAAAAAGAAAAGCAATAACAATGAACATAAACAATGAACTGTAAAATAAATAAATAAAATAAAACATTAAAACTCTTAGAAGGTATATTATGTGTCAGATAAATATTCTGATATTGAATAATACGCTTTATCTTTAAGCATTTGTTTTAATTTGCTTGCCAATTTGTCAGCAGGTACAGTTTTTACTGGTTTAGGAAGGTTATTAAACAAAATTATAGTTGAATTTGACGGGGAGGATCTATATAATTCTGTACGACAAATTGGCAGCACTAATTTGTCTTTATGCCTAGAGTTTTTATTGTGTATGTCAGACATTTTTATAAATTTTCCTGGATTTCTTGCTGCATACATACTCGCTTCTTTAATAAAAAATACTTGGAAAAGTAAGGAAACCATGCTTTATAAAATGTTTTTTGCAGGAAGTCTTGCTGCTTAAACCTAGAATAGTTCTTATTATTCTCTTCAGTAGTATAAAAACTCTTTTAGATTCTGGTCTATTACCCCAAACTAACACATTATAAGCCAGATGTGGATATACTACTCCATAATAAATTAGCATTATAGTTTTTAACGAATTATATCTTTCAAGTGCCCTGATCATAAAACAAGCTCCTTTCAGTTTATGGAGAACAGATGATATATGCTGTTGAAAACGAAGTTTATTATCAACTAAAACACCCAGGAATTAAAAAACTCCATTTTCGCGAGATGGACCGAATTTATGACAACTGTTGGAGTTTTGACGTTTTTTAGAGTGGTAAAGACTACGTGAAAACTGTTCGAAGTATTAATTACAAGTTTATTAATATTACACCACACAACGAAAGCTTTAATTATATTATTAATAAACAATTCAAGTTCTTCAACAGTCTTAGTAATAATAATTACAGATGCGTCATCGCAATATAATGTGATGTGACAGTTAGGACATTCTTTTTTTATGAACTTTGGTAAATCATTAATAAAAATAAGAAATAAAAGAGGTCCAAGAATGCTGCCTTGAGGTACCCCTATGTTTTGCAACTGGGACTTTGAATGTGTATTATTAATTGTAACAGAGAAGGAACGATGGGTGAGATAAGTTTTTATGAAATCGAATATTGGGCCCCGGACTCCCATTTTGTACAATTTATTTAACAGTATATCCCCTGGGACAAGGTCAAATGCCTTAGAAAAGTCAAAATAGAGACCGGCAACATGTAACCGAGAATCGATAGACTTTAAGATTTCTTCAACAGAAGAGATAGTTGCTGATGCAGTCGACCTATTTGGTAAGAAACCATGTTGTTCATTAGCAAACATTTTGTATTTATGAAAGAAATTTAAAAGCCTAACGTGTAAAATCTTTTCAAAAACCTTTGAAAAACTACTAATGAGGGCTATAGGTCTATAGTTATTTGTTACTGTTTTATCACCAGATTTAAAAAGAGGAATAACTTTGGAGTGTTTAAGGTTGGAAGGAAAAACCCCAGAACTGAAACAGTCTTGGACTACGTTAATCAAAACGTCAGACAAAACTGGAAATGAATGTTTTATTACGGATATAGGTACTTCGTCAGGACCACACGATTTCTTGTTTTTTAGATTGTAAATGGTTTCTTCTAACTCTGTAATACTAACATCGTGGAAGTGAAAGGATTTAGATGAAAATTCGGTTAAAGTAAAAGTGGAAGGAGCAACGTATGGTACTTGTGAAGCAAGTTTAGCTGGAATGCTTGAAAAATATTTGGAAAATTCATCGGCAACTTGCTGAGGTTGGCTAAGTTCAGAGTTGTTAACATTTAAGGTGATATTATTTACACTATTTACATTGTGGCTAAGGCCGTGTTTGGCTAATTTCCAACAAGTTTTGACCTTATTTTCGGAAAATTTTAATACATTAAGTACATACTCGGATTTAGTTTTTAATAAAGNATTAACTGTCTTACATAAGGGGGGGTAACGTATTTTTTGTTTTAAAATTTTCTGACTTTACCCAGTAGGTTTCGGCCAATTTCCGACCAAACGCAAAAAACTTCGAGTCTCTAGGTGGACTAGAAGTACCCAAACATTTTGATTAGCGAGTCAATAGTCACTTAATATAATAGTCAACCACGTTTTTTTTTTATAAAATTGTGAATAACTTTGGTCCAACTCAATATTTTTCGATTAAACACATACTTACATACACGAAAAAAGTTAAGGCCGGATTCAGTTTTTATATAAAAACAGAAAGTATCCATACTTTTTTAAATTCTGATCAATGTACAGACAACAACTTTAATTTAATAATATATAAATGACGTTATAAGGAGTTTTTCTTTGTTAAAACTACATTTATTTAATGCTGGAGGAAAATATGAAATAACATAAATATTATTCAGTAGAATTTTAAACTAAAACCATATTTCTAATATGAGGTAATCAACTAAATGGCTCAAACTCAAATTAATAGTTACAAAATTATGTCAACGATAAACTTTGTTTTTTCTTTTTTTTGAGATAAATTTTTCCCAGATTTTTTTACTATTTTACAATGTGTTAGAACTTTCCCCAATTTTTTGTAATTTACTAAATAATAATGTCAATTTCACTTTCACGAAAGTTTACAATAGGTTTTTCACACCATTTAAAAAAAAATGTGTTAACTTAAATTAATTGAATAATTGTTGACTGTTTTGATATTTAATTGTTTTCTTTTTTCATCGTTTTTACGTGATAATAAATATTTCACTCAAAGTATACAAATGGCTGACCTATATTTTTTCCCTCTTATGATTTACAAGGGTTTAATTGAAGGAAAAAATAAGCCAGGCTCTGTTAAATGTTAATTTTTGTGTAACAATTATCTCCGGGATTTTCCCAAACCCAGATTAGATTTTGGTTTTAGTAATAACAAAAAATAAGATAGAAAATAATTATCAAGCTTTGTCATTTTGATGGACTATCCACTTCCCTTTATTATTTTATTTATATAACAATATATTATATTTTTATTATAAAATAATTAGTCTGACAAACTAAAACAAAACTTTCTCATGTATATAATAATAATAATGTATTTAATTAATACATTTATAAACATATTATGTATAAAATAGAATAATTACAAGATAAAAAAAACTTTTATATTACTCTACGTTTTTAAAAATTTTTTTGTCATAAATCATAAATTTGAAACCTGTCAAAATGAAGATTGTTAATATGGGACAAGTCAAAACAAATAAATTAACTTGCGGATTTTTTCCGAACCTACTTTCGATATAGCAAAATTTGCTGAAAACTAATTAAATTTTGCTGAAAGATGGATAAAAGTATTAAAATAATGCATTGTCATCGTGTTCTGAGCTATTCTAAAAGTTTCAAATGTCTAGCTACTCGGGGTGTTAGTTAAAAATCGATTGCAAGACTTGTACTGGAAAAACAAACAAACAAGAAAGCAAGCTAATAAAAACGCAGTAAAATAGAAAATTTAGTAACATTTGAAAAAACTTTTTCGTTTTAGAACAATAGAACAGAGGCAGAATATCTTAAGCATCAGAACATCTGTCTCTTTTGTGTCTCCCTTTTATAATTCTAATATGTATTTTTATAAAATAGAGATTAAGCATTCTTTTTAATGGAAATCGTTTTAATTAATAATTCAAATATTCTTATAAAGTAGAGAATATAGCATCCTTTGGTTTTTTTTTTTTTTTGGTTTTTTTTAAATTTTATTAGAACTGTAAAAGTAAGACAGAATATCTGTCTCTGTTGTGTCACCCTACTATAATTCTAATACCAATATACAGGGTGACTGGCGTTATATGAGAAAAAAAAGTTTGTTGTTCTACGCGTCAGGGGCAACAAAAACACTATTTAAACCATGGGTCAAATATTAACCGTTCTCCCATAAGTTCAAATTTTATGATTTTTTTAAGATCACATGCCTTTGCTTATAAAAACACTAATTTCTCCAAAAGTATAAAAGCTAGAACAAAATTTTGGTTTCGTTGTAAAGCTGACTAAATTTCCTATAAGAAAAGTGTAATTTTCATTTCCATTTCCATTCCCTCAAATTGCATGATAAAAAATGTATAAAAATGTTATTTTTAAGAAAAAATAAAAAATCTTTTTTCTTTGTGGTTCCATAACTAAATTAGAATAGAAACTTAGAATAGAACCAAGCTTAAACTGTTGGAACTTCAGGAAAAACTTCCTTACTTACTAAGGTTTCGATCAATAGTAATACATATTCATAGGCGGAAAATTCCATTAAAAAATAAAAATATATAATCCAAAATTATCGATTATAATATACCCTTCCACAAAATTTATTTAAAAACTCCAATCCTTTACAAAATATCAAAAATTGAAAAAGGCACAAAACAATACTTCTCAAAATAACATTATGGCTCCGGTAAACACAAATATAAATTCAGTTAGTTTATGCTCAAATCAGTTAATAGCTAGGGTAATGTTGTAAAATATAAAACTCGTACCTTATACTTAGCACTCTTTTAGTTTTAGTGAATTTCCATTGTTTTTGGTTTAATTTTAATCTTGCAAATTACAAAACAGTAATTTTGGCGAAACATGAGTGAATGGAGGACAAAATGAACGTGATCAATATTTTATAGGCTGGTGACGAATTAAAATTGCAACAATCCTACTCGTCTATAAAATGCTACTTTATTCAATTTTTATGATTAAAAAAAAAATGTACTATTAACTGTCTTACATAATTTACCAATGATGCAGGAATCATTAAAAGAATGATAATAGATAATGGAAAATACCAAATGAGTTATTTTGTATTCGTGTTTTGATAAACGAAAAAAATATAATGATAATAAATACAATTGAGGCCCAAGTTAAGGAAAAAATTGGCTAACAAAATCTCGTAAAAATTGATAAACAAATAAAATATTAACAAAAAAAACTGATAAATTCATAAATATATACGTCTTCCGAGTATTATGCCACTTAGTTTCCTCGTATTTTATCACTGGATGAATGATGCATGAGTTAGAGATATCGCTAGCTTAAATTCGAAAGAAAACGTCGAAAAATACCCAAAATTTCTGACAACTAAACCAACGCGATGTTTTCGATTTTAATGTTTTTTCAGTTCAAAATCGATGTTTCCGATACTTCGTGGTTTTCTGGTCCAATGCATCGATGTTTCTGATACGTCTTAACCCTAATCTGATAGTTTACCGGAATCCGGAATGTTAAGGCAATTCTTATAAAAATTTGATTTTAGCTTGAGAATGACCCAGTTCTCAACCCTTAAATGAGTATTGTGTTTAAATAAAGTATAGGTTAACCCTCATGTACAACGTAAATTTGATTGAAATCGGATGAGTATCTTTTTAAAAAGAGTTCATAGATCAAAAAGTTTTGGTGTAGATTTTTAAAATATCAGTGTTACCTATTAGAAAAAAAGATTGTGTTCTTGTGTAAGAATAAGATATCCGCGCTAAGGGTTGCGATGTTTGAGACGCTTTACAAATGAATCGGTTGAATAAATTACAAAATATATGGGTTTTTGCAAAAATAATGACTAAAGATTGATAATAATAGCAACTAAAGATTTTCCGTGCTGTCTGAAACAAATTTCTGTTGGAACTTTGGAGTGACTTCTTCTTCATTATCTTTATTCTTAATCATTATAAAAATTATGATTTTTCATACTTTTTATACACGACTATCCTATTACTCAGGAGTAAAAAGTTTGTTGTTATACCTGGTTTGATAATATATAATGATTATCGAACTTAACTGGAATGCGGTACACAGTGTTCAAGGTTTGTGATATCTTGTGTGGTCCGAAGATGATGATATACGACAAAACTTGGATTGGAATGCAAAACCTAAGGCTTCGCACACTTTGGGAAACCCCGCTAGAAGAGGAGACGTAGTGGAAACAGCTTTTATCGTTATATAATCTTTTGGATCGAGTTACTGAAACTGATCTTTTTCTGGTTCTTCTTCTCAACTTTCAACCACTTACTGCATTAGAAATGGAATAAGACTGCTTTTCAATAGCTGCAACTATGGAATAAGACTGTAGCTGTATATAGCTGCAACTGCGGTACTAGTAGTATTGACTTTCTTTTTGCAAGCACTATAGCGTTCACTCAAATTATCTTACTTACTTTTGACACAAATGGGTTGTTGTAATTTATTTCATCCATAGTACGTCAACCACGAGCTTTCAGGATAGCTCGTGACTACCGTCTGCGCTTTTCACGCAGGATGTTCGGGTTCTATTCCCGAGTCAGGCTTGGGCCCCCTGCCCCAACGTTCGTAGTGATCACCCAGCATAGCGTAAACGATAGATAGCTGCTTAATTGTTGTGGCGTATATTCGGTTACGAATGCCAATGATACGGTCTATACAGCTGATATAACAACACCTTAATCCAGTGTTATCCATTACAAATATGACAGCTTTATCACATTGTTTTTTTATGTATGGAAAGCTCGTATTGTATACGCATCCTAGGGAAAATGTGGCGCTGCAGATCATGTCTGAACTGCCGCGCCACAACAAGAAATGGTGAGAGAAGTATGCGGTAAAATTGTTGCCTTATCGGGAATTGTAAGGTGTTAAAGCTTACACTTGAACCAACTCGTTGCTTTATCGAGAATGATAGGGTGTAGAAACATGCAAATAGTCCAAATAGTTGCTTTATCAGGAATGGTATGGTGTAGAAGCATGCTCTTGGTCCAAATAGTTGCTTTATCGGGAATGGTAAGGTGTAGAAGCATGCACTTGGTCCAAATAGTTGCTTTATCGGGAATGGTAAGGTGTAGAAGCATGCTCTTGGTCCAAATAGTTGCTTTATCGGGAATGGTAGAGTGTAGAAGTATGAACTTGGACCAAATATTTGCTTTATCGGGAATGGTAGAGTGTAGAAGTATGAACTTGGACCAAATTATTGCTTTATCGGAAATATTAAGGTGTATTATGTTCACTTGGTCCAAATAGTTACGATGGTAAGGTGCAGATGCAACTGGACACTCGTAAGTTAAACTTTCTAGTTTAATTTTGTTCAGGGTGTTAATTTCTTGAAAACTTTAACTGTTTAATTAAGTAAAATACCGTTATTGTGGGCGGCATTGTAAAAGATGGTTTAGAAATGTGGTTCAGAAGTGCAAAAAACGTGTAAATATTAAAGTTTAGTTTAGTTCCCGAAAATAAATTATAAGCTAACACCAACAAATAGTTTAAACTTAATACTAAAGAGGAAAAAATTACACATATCATTGCCAAATTTATTTTTCAGCATGGTCAAAATTCTTGCTGAGAAATATTAAATTTAGAGTCGAAATCTGTGCTCAAGAATAGGTGGCAATAATTTTTTTAACACTGTTGAGTATGTATTTCATTTAATTTTCAAAAAATTATTAAAACTATTATATTTACATGGTTTTTAATTCTAAACTATATTTATAAATATGTAATATTTTTCGCTAACGTCAAAAATAATGTTAGTTTACTCTTGAAAATTTTTAATTTTATAATAATATTCAACACTGTACAAAAAAGGAAAGAACAATCAGGAGTTTTTATTATTATTATTATTANTTTTTTTATAAGGAACCTTTATTTTTATTTTTTTTTATTTTTTAATAAAATCCCAAAACTAAACAAATATTTCCTTTATAATGTTTTATGGTGGGGCATCCTGTTTATAATTTATACATGTATAGACTTTTATTTATAATGCTAAAACATAAAGTAGTTATTATAAAGCCTACAAGAATTCAATTTGTCTAATTTATATTATAATTTGATTGTTATAATTTTATAAAAATATAATATAAACGAGCTTATTGTTTCTCACGTTATATATTTTTAATTAAAAATTAACTTGTTTAATTAATAATCCGAGATTAGTTACGACTTGTGTCTAATACATTAGTTCCTTAATAGATTTTTTTTATCATAAGAATGTGTAGTGTAAAAATTAATTACGGTGCATTTAATTATTGTATTCTTGTGCCAGCGATAAAATGTGGAATTTATGGGGTAACTTTTATTTTTTTTTATTTTACTTTTTTTTACGACCTTCTTTATAAGCATTAGTTAAAATGGAAATTAAACGGAAGCTAAATATGTACAAAATTAACACATTGAATAATCTTGTTTTATTCCTTATTTCATAATATTTTCTCTTAATCAAGAATGTAAACAAACATTGAACTATCACTTGCTCAGTGATGTAATAATACAAAATAACCCTAAATATTTCTTCAAATAAAAAGGAACTTAATAATAATATAATATCAGCGATCATAGAATCCTTAACGGAAAGATTTCCAACTCTTTATCTACCGGTGTTAGACTACTAGCACTCCACGCGAATTTGCGGTTAATATTATAACTAAATCTTTTACACCATTCAAAAGATTTAAAGCTTCTTAATTCAAAGAAATAAATTAATAAAATAAATTGTCAATTTACTAGATTCGCACCCGGGAACTTTCGCATTTTGAGCTATCGCGCATCTCATTCGGCCACCGAGGCTGTTTTTTTTTTGTATTGTTTATTTACAATATAGTACAAATGTCAAAAGATCATAAGTAGTTTACAATTTTAACCACCATATTCCCGTGCAGCGCTAGTGCTCTTACACCTCTAGAATACTGGAGTTGGATACCCCTGTATAATATAGACTCTAGCCTTGTATTTTTTACGACGAAGAGGTAATAATTTTTTTCTCACAAAGTATGCGACGCATAAAAAATATCATAAAAAAACATTTTTTTTTATTTTCGATAAAAAAAAGAAAAAAAAAGGTATTATATTCTATAAAATTTTGATTCCGAGCTTACTTTAGGTAACGGAAGCTATGTGATCGTTCTGAAGAACGAAAATATTTTATATCTCCGATCGCTAAATTCCAAGACAGAACTCCGTTTCAGACATCAGGGAACATTTTTGGATCCATGTCTGTCGGTCTGTCGCCCAATATTTGCGAACCAACATATCCTAAAACTACTCGTCCGAATTTATTGAAATTTATATGGTGGGTCATAATTAGGCCCTTTGTTTGTCCCATATAAATTTCAACCGTATGCACCCTTTTGTTTCTCTTCCACATGCGCACAAACATACATCTCTGTACACCTCTATCTTCAAAAGTCATAAGAGTTACAAAAAATCCTGTAGTAAAATCAGAGAGTGTACAGTACATATTGCATATGAACTCAAAAATAAGGTTAGAGAAGTATAATAATTTTCTAGTCTCTGGGAATCACAGATTCCAAGGATCGTCCCAGAGTTTTAACAACTTTACAATTATTGTTATCACAACTAAAATAGCCAAGACTCAACACTGACACGTCATTTTCTACGTTTTATTTTATTATTGTTATTATTTATTAACTCCTCTAAGTTTGAAATGAGTTTTAATATAAACATAAGTCAAGTATAGCGAGATGATGTGAAAATTTCACTCAAACAAAGACACATACGCACAATTACATATGCATACATGTTATTTAGTTAGCTGTGTGTCCATGGGGAATTCCCCTTGATTCCCCTTCTCTTATTTGGTCCCGTAAACTGTTAGTTCTTTCTTATTTGTCGGCATTTTTTTCTCTCCGCCCATCGTCTTTTATTTTTTTATCCTTATTTTCTTAAAAAAAAGAAAAAAAAAAATTGTAATAAAAAAATTCCCCCTTCTTTTTATCCATTTTAAAAATCTAATCTAAAATCATGTGCAAAGATTTTGTAGTTCAGTTTTTAACCTAATACCGTGTTAAAATGTTGTGAAATTTATATATTAATTTCAGGCAATTTTCTTTTTGTTTCAACTCCTTCTACACAACAAAGAGTTAGTTACATTTTTTGCTATCAATTCTTTACAATGGAATATTTATTCGCGATTTATTTTTTTACATAAATAATGGGTAAAACGAAAGTCAGAATCTGAAGCTCATTTTGTAACTAAATAATCCTAATTATTCATAGTTATAAAATTACTATTTATTGTACGTATTCGATTTAGTCTTAAAAAATTCTCTAAACACATTAAAAATTGAAACTACCTCCTGTTCTTAGCCCCCCCCCCCTTAATTTTAATAAAACATTCAATGAAATAAGAAATTAAGTTTTTAAAAAGTAATCTTGCCCCCTCTAACCCCCCACATCAACTACTAACTACCTCTTACCACCTTCAACAACCCACATCCACCTCAAACTACATCTAACTACCTCTTACCACCTTCAACAACCCACATCCACCTAAAACTACATCTCACTACCTCATACCACCTTCAACATCCCACATCCACCTCTAACTACCTCTTACCATAACCCACATCTACCTCAAACTACATCTCACTACCTCTTACCACCTTCAACAACCCACATCCACTTCTAACAACATCTAACTACCTCTTACCACCTTCAACAACCCACATCCACCTAAAACTACATCTCACTACCTCTTACCACCTTCAACAACCCACATCCAAACTACATCTCACTACCTCTTACCACCTTCAACAACCCACATCCACTTCTAACAACATCTAACTACCTCTTACCACCTTCAACAACCCACATCCACCTAAAACTACATCTCACTACCTCTTACCACCTTCAACAACCCACATCCACCTCAAACTACATCTAACTACCTCTTACCACCTTCAACATCCCACATCCACTTCTAACAACATCTAACTACCTCTTACCATCTTCAACAACCCACATCCACCCCAAACTACATCTAACTACCTCTTACCACAACCCACATCTACCTCAAGCTACATCTAACTAATTCTTACCATCTTCAACAACCCACATACACCTCCAACTACATTTAACTACATACCTCTTACCTTCAACAACCCACATCCACCTCAAACCACGTCTACCTATCTCTTACTACCTTGAACCACCATTTTCCACCTCAAACCTCATCTAACTACCACTTACTATCTTCAACAACCATTGTCCACTTCAAATCACATCTTACTATCTCTTACTAACTTTAATAACCCCTATCCACTTCTAGCCCTTTCTAACCCTGTCTAGCCCACTTCACCTTTAAAATTAAAGATACCTAATTTTCTAGCCCTATCCCTTAAATTTTAATTTTATACATTTTTAGTAAAAAATTTAGATATAAGTTAGATTATTTAAATAAGAATAATCTTTATCCTAAATTGTCTCTTTACGTAAATATAAATTGGTTTATTAAACAAAGCAGTTTTCAGCTTTCATAAGGTCGTCATCCTCAACAATCGTGCCGATTGTTGAGGGAAATGAGTCTCATGTAGATCTCCGATACGAAGTAGACTCACCTCTCAATAATTATTTTCATTAATGTAAATCGATTTTTCCCGAAATCAGCACTGATGATGGCCAATCTAAAAACTTTTAACCTTCCTTACCACTTTACATTTTAATCATTTAATCAAATAAAAAATAAATCACGATTATTGTTTGTTTCGTGTTTTTCAATTGTTCTTGTTACGATTTAACTGACTACAATGCCTGTGTATATTATAGCTTATTTTGCTTTATATTCATAAGGATTTCTTCCTTTTTGAAACTCACCCTTTCAATTTTCAATAATAAAATATGAAATAAGTAAGTTTATCGAATACGTAATACGTAATGTTCATCCGATTTGTTTTTGTTCTTTTTTATTATTGTACCTCTGTAAGCTCGCGAGTCAACAGAATCTGTTAGTATTCAAGGATTAAATCCGTTGATGAAGGTCATCTTCATAAAATATATAAGAAAAAAACATTTTTTGTCTTTAATAAAACCTCATCATCAGTGCCGATTTATGGAAGAAATACTAGTCTTACGATTAGAATTGATTTTGACAGAACAGGAAAACTGAAAATAGAGCCAATGAGAACTCGAGATTTTGACTTCTAGAAGGTCATATGACACAATCTCGACCAATCATTGGATCCCTACTCAATTTTTATTTTTATTTTATCGCTAATCCAACTTTATTTCAATGTTCCTTAACTTTCCAAATCAATTCTAATTATGAAACTACCATAGAGTTAAATTATAAAATATAATGAAGAACACATTTACTTTAAGAGTCTTATTTTAGACTCTAACATCATATGACTTACCTCTTCATTTTATTTTATAATTAATTTCTAATTCTTCCATAATCGGATGACTTTATGAAACCCGAAAGTGATAGTTGCTTTGATAAATAAGCTAGTATTGGCAGTTTCTTTATATTAATTATGTTAGTACTTGCTCCTATTCTATTATTGATTCACAAATAATGCACATCTTATTTAATTATATAAAAAATCAGTGGCGTAACAGCCTGTAGGCGGATCGCGCCTGCTATTAAAATCTTATATTGCCAAAAGGAAAAACCCCCAAGTACAATAGTGATTAATTGTTTCATTTCATTTGTTCTAACCTTTTGTTTTATTTTATATTATACTGTCTGCAGTCTTCTAAACAAATTGCTTCTTATTTTTGTTCATTTTTAGTTGCAAAGAGACTGAAAAAGGATTTTGAAAATTAAGTGAAAAGACTTTAGTTTTTGCCTTACTTAAGTACTAGATTAATTGAAGTAAAACAATTAATATTTTAATTCAATTATTAAGTTATCTTGTGCCTTAATTAATTAGCAAACACTAAAGTTCTTTTGTTGTTTTTTCCTTTGTGAAATTGTTGATTAACCTTTTAAATCGTGCGATATTTCAATTAGAAACGCAGTAGACACTTGAGTGGATCTAGAATCCTCTAGATCTGTAAAATACGGAAGAAGGATAACTGGCAAGTTAGTCTGCAAACTTATCTTGCTGCGTCTAGTTGTGTTCTTTGTGCTAATATCTAAACATGGATTCATCGTACTTCACCCTCTCAAGTAAGTAACACTTGTTACTTCTATGATATTATTATTTTTTATATGTGTCGTACTGTCGTACTATTGCTTAGGTATTGAAGAGAAAGACAATATGATATTTCATGAAGAGGATGAAACTCTTACCTTAAATGAAAGATATACACTTTTAAAACTAACCGTAAAAGCTAGTTTGTGGTCACATGACAAGCAAAATAATTAAACAGTATTTTTTAACATGTAATTATTAATTTGATTATTATTTAATTTGTAATTATTTTTATAATATAATAATTGAAAATATGCACACTGGACAACGGGTGTCCGGGTCCATTGTGCATGAGTGTTCTGAACTAAAGAAGTAAAGATAAAACTAAAGACAGCTACTTTCCTTCAAAAACAATAATAATTAAGTAAACAAAAAGCAAAGAAAAATATATCTTGTCGCCACAATTTTATTTCTCAAATTAATGCGGAACTCTAAAATATAATTTCCCATTCTAAAGGGATTGTGTTGAAACCATAAAACGAAAGAAACAAATAAAATATTAGTGTCGATCCACATTTGGCATTTTTATAAATATAATTTGTGAAATGGGTATGGATATTTATTGTATGATCTGATTCTACGGGGTGTCTAGAATAACTGATTCTAATTTTCAGAAATAATGATAAAGGGCACTTAAATGAACATATTTATTGGAAATTTTTGGGTATCTATATAAACTAGAAATCCTTAAAAGCAATCTCAATTACAACAGGAAAGAGAAGTTACTAAATTAATTAAAACAGTTACGTTGAGTAACATTAACAAAAAAGAATATTACTATACTACAACTGTCCGACGCATGCGCATTAGGAACAGGGCGTTCCAACGAAGCCCAAACTCAAACTCTGACTGACTCTGACTGTTAGTCGGCTGTTCCAACCACGCTCTGATTTAATCACGGATTGGTTTGGTACCATTCAGAGCAGTCAGCGATCGGCGGCAGATCCTAGTAGTTTGGGATTGAATTTCGGTGAACAGAAACGTAACCTTTCGCTTTATTGTTTTTGTTTTGATTTCGCTCATTCGCTCGCCTACTATTTTCCTTTCTTGCGATTCAACTCTTCTTTTTAAAATGTTTTTGTACGAATGCGATGTTTAATTTTTGTGCATATAATGACATTTTCTAGATATTTCTGAAAAAAATAAAAATTGGACCTATTTCCAAGATGGATTTTTGGTACTTATTCAATTTTAAAACAAATATCGAAAGAATCCGATTTATTTCCGCAATATTTCTTTCGTTAACTGAACTAAGATTAATATTTGTTTTTTAAAACAAAAGAGCATTTAGGATTATATCAATAAAAATACGTGTGTGCCATTGCCATAAGTCTACTAAAACTGGCTCACCACAGTAAGCCCGAAAATTGTGAATTCATGTATTAAATAAAAATTTCTAAAATGTGTGTATGTGTTTTCATCATATCCTCTATGCGTATGTAGGTTTTACTTCCAACTTTCGAGCTTAATTAGCTTTTTAAAATGAATTTTTTTTTCATTTTATAATAATTAGGGCCCTTGTGAGAGCCCCTAGGGGGCCGCTTTGGTTTAAATCAGGCCCTGATTTAAGCAACTGGTACTAATCTTCATCGACTATTGACTCATCAATATCTTTAATATTAATAAGTCCTGGTATTTAATAATAATACAGGAAGGTTTATTTATAATAATACAGGAAGGCAAAATCACATCAACAATCAACTCAAGTTGTTTTGATAACAGTGCTAAATCTACCACATCAAACAGTTTGGTTCGAGTTCAGGAGCGTTTCAACAAGACGGAATCACAAATCAATTTCCAACTGAGTAATGATCGCGTATGCGCATTATGTCAATCACGGACTAATCCGAAACTGATTCGGAACTGGTGGTTGGAACAAACCTATTATGCATTAATAAGGAATATTCACAATCAAAGAACAAATAATGCTGCATCAAGCTTTATTCAAATTGTTCACAGTTAAGACCAATAGTTTCGATCCACAAGTTATGTTGATGTATTATCAAGTGCTGAATACTTCGAAATAGCTGGCAGACGTACATGAATTTCATAAAACGCTAGAATAATTTGAGCCTTGATTAGTAGATGTCTCATGAGATTTAACATGACCCCAAATACAAAAATTAACTGGAGTCATATCAGGTGATCGTGCAGGCCAAGAAATTGGCCCCCTCTTCCGATCAAAGAGTTCTGGTACACCATCATGCTGGAAAACAATATTTCTTCGAATATTAAACAAGACATTTTCAATCATTAATGGTAGAGTATGTTCCATTAATTGTTATCAATCCCAGTCAAAATATTAACAGAAATCTATTAATAATGAAAACCTGAGAACGGGATTAGGATTTTCTTCGCTGTTAATGTGGCTATTGTGTGTATACTTACTCTGTAATTCTGAAGAATTTCTGGACACTATTTTATTAATGAAAAATGTTTATTCAAGTGTCCTCTAATATTTCTGAAAATTAGGAATAGTTACTCTGTGACACCAGACATATGAAGTAAAAGTGAGGTAGTACTGAATACAAAATAATATTTGGATGATGTGCTGGCAATACTTTATGGCAAAACGGGTTTAGTAGGAACTACGTATGGAAAGGATGAACATTATATTAGATTGTCAGGGTAAATGTAGATTTCCACCCAAGAGACAAAATTTGTCTATTTCTTTCCAAACAGTTTTTTAAACAGACTATTTCAACCAGATTGAGTCAATTTTGTCGCAGTTTTTTTGTTATGCATTTCCACCAGATAGTATCGGGCTTTGTACGATGTCGTTTCTCCAACTTCTAAAGTTTCTGTGTTTAACAGCTTTGCTATCTCTTTCAACTCGTCTACTTTTTTATTCGATTTTTGTATTCCTGACTTTTTGGGTTTCACAAACTTTTTTTTTTTTGGTAAATGTCTAGCAACATGATGAACTCTTCAAGTCCACTTATCTTCTTTTCATTATGTCATCGCAAAAAAAAAAAAAAAAAAAAAAAAAAATTATCCACAGTGACAGTCAATATTTATTAGTTCATAGTTCATCAGTTTTTCATAATCATCATTTAAATAATTCGACAATTCAAGTCTTCAAAAGCAGTCTATATTATTTAATATTATCCTATGATTGTCAATCATTCTGGCGACATTTTTGCGTACGCTCATATTTAGAAAACCATTCATCTGATTTTAATGTAATTTCTATACATAACGAGTTTCCATAACTATACTGTTGCCACAAATGCTGAGATGCAACTTAGTGCCGAATTTTTGTACAAATCGAATAATTTTATAGCTAGTTACATTTCATAGCCCAAGTCTCTGAAATAAAAAAAAGCCCGTCAAATACTTGCCAGCAAGCTACTAAAACGGATTCTTTCGGTCATAAAAATGCATAGTTCTTATTTTTTATTTTTTTTATTTTTTTTATTTATTTATATTTTTCCCAATATATGCATAATAAGTCACACTTTAGAGTAACAAGGTATGCATAACATACCTTAAGCATCTTAGGTATGCACTAATTTGGTTCTTTTGGAGGTAAAATGGCCGCCATTTTTGATATGCGATGTATATTTTTAAAAAATAAATAATTTTTAGAAAATTAACATTTGGATCACCATATTTATGCACTAAAAATATGGCACCTAAAATTTCTAAATCATAAATTGTTCATATCAACTCCCGGAAATATCTTTGACCCACAGAGAAATATATTTTCCTTATTTTTAGGTCCTTTTCTTGGAGTAGTGGGGGATGGATTTGGGGTTTTATTTTGGCCATTTCCGTGGTTAAATGGCCGCTATTTTTAAAACGCGATATATATTTATAATCTAAATTTTAATATCTTTAAAATGATACCCTCACTGAAAAATTACAAATAATAAAAAAAAATTTCGATTGGTTCGCAATTACTTCCTGATCGAAGTATTTTCGAGTTGTGACAACATTTTTGCATGTTTTTGGGCTAAAAAGTTTAACTTGTATACCAAATTTCAAATTTCTAGCTAGTATAAGTCGAGAGGTATGATCAAAGATGCGTTGGATGAACTACCAAAAACATGAGGGTTTCTAGGATGACCTCGCAACCCTAAAAACACTGCACGTTCAATTACTTTCAACATTTCAACCATATGCTTACATGGTTCTTCTCACGCATGTGCCCAACTTAATTTTTTTTTTTTTTTTTTTTTTTTTTTTTTTTTTTTTTTTTTTTTTTTTTTTNAAGGTAAACGTAAAAAAACTATGATTTTAATGTTTTTTTGTAAAAATTATTTCGAAAACAAAGCTACCGGACCCGTGTTTATAGGAACAATTTTCTAAGATTATTTTTCAGTGCGGTACCGTTAAGGGGACAAAATTTGAGGATTCATTTACAAAAATGATGAATTGAAACACTTTGATTCATTTTTTATTTTTTTTTTTTTTTTTTTTTTTTTTTTTTTTTTTTATGAAATCTTATACGACAAAAATAATTTGATACCCATATGACCATTTGTTCAGTAATAGGTCGCAAGGGAAGTATTATGACCCAAATAATACCGATCGATTCTTCTCATCGAGTTTTATTGATAATCGATATAGGTTGATGTATTCATACATAGGTGTTGTTTATTAGCTACTTTATAATAAGACAAGTTCATTTGCATAATCCACGTGACATGCTACCAAGCACGGAGTATAGATTTATTAGCATTCCTTCCCCTTGTTAATCCCTCGCTGACTGAGATACGAATGAATAGAAAAACACTAGAATAGAAACAAAACAACGGTTGAAATTCTATAGTTAATGATCGACAGACACGTGCAATGCAACTAATTGTATGTTTTATACTCTATAAATTTACTATGATTACTCAAATTGATCTATTAATCCGCGTTTTCTTAAACTGGAACAAAACAGCGCCTAGAAATAAAGAACGTATTAAAAGTTTTTATAATAATATATAATAAGTTCAATTGATATAGTATTACAAGTTTTATATAATGAATTATGTATAGATTCTTTTAATATATGTATTATATATTATAATTTAATAGTTTTCTCTCCATATTTGTTTTAAATTATATTGAATTATAGACTTTTTAGGGTCCGAGTCCGAAGGTAAGAAGGACCTTTATAGTTGATTATCTGTCGTTAACTCCCCTGTATATCTGATTAACCAACACAAAAATTTGAATGTTTTCAATTTTATTTTAAAAACTAGCTGTTTCTATTTGAACTAAGTTTGTTCTCCAAAAAATCATCCCTCAAAAACAATTTAGGGTTGCTAGAAGAGAAAGAAGTTTTTCTCGACTTAATTATTCCATCAATGGCTTTTTCTTTGCTTAGGTTTTTCTTAGTTTTATCAAGACGGTAGTAAACAATCTTGTCTTTGTCGGCATTAAACAATCATGTCTTTAGAGGCTAAAAGTACAGCGCTGGTGTAGAGTCTAGTAAAAACAACGTCACCATAGTAGAAGCAACCCAGAAAGGGCTAACTGATTGTGCATGCAGGTTTCCTAACCAGATAGATTTAATAAATATTTAGGTTATTCTCCATTCCGATTATGATTGCCTATTGCTATCGACGCACACGGACTCTATTTGTTTATAACCTTTTTCATGGTTCAACTGGTGAAGAAAGGCTGATAGGTGAAGGGTTCAAAGAATTTCTTGATAGCTGAACGAATGAATAAAGAATTAGGGGAAAGTAGGGTAAAACCGGGTAGGCTGGTCAAACCGGGTGGGTACCTCAATTTTTCCTACACTAGTGCTGCTATTAATCTATTGATGCAGTTAAATCAATCCTTGATGCCTCTCAGTTGGTTTGTAATAGTTAATGAAAGACGAAACATTGTTTGTTTTATTCAGCACGTACTTAAATTTTTTTCCAGTGTTTTTTTTTTTTTTTTTTTTTTTTACAAGACTTTGTTCGTGTTGTTAGCAAAGGGCCCTTACATTAAATGCGTTGAAAGTAAACCTCTTCAATATGCAGTTTAAATAGAATAATTAGACACCAGTGTGAGATTTTTGCAATCACCTGTTGATGAATGACAGCCATTTGTTTTTTAAAACACCCCTTGGGGTAATACCGGGTAGTACCCGATATTACCCCTACATTGTATTTGTATGGTGAATAACTGTTTTGTTTATTAATCAATAAATGATATCGTTTGTAATGAACTTTATTCTGACTGGGCTTCAGGATTAGGTGTAACGAGTGCAACTTTCTGGCATGAGCACTGACTGGATGAGCATGAGCTCCGGCTGGATTTTTTGTGACTTCTGTGAAAATGTCACATCAGACTAATGTTTCAACATGACAGATTTTGATAAATAATAAATAAATTAACCATACATAGGCCATAACAGTTAAAAATTATTGATGTTCTTAAGTACCCGGTTTTACCCTACCATTCATCAAAATTCTGATTTTGACTAAATCCACAAAATTTATTCTCAGAACCTTATAAGTAAATTATATTGCCAAATTCGGTTAAATTTTGGTAGTCCATATGTGTCTAAAGAAAATAGTTAGTAAATAATATTTTTTTCGTTGCCCAAAAGTTCATAAATGGGGAAAACAGTTATGGTACCCGGTTTTGCACTACTTTCCCCTACTTTAATCGGAAGTGTTGGCTGTATAGTGCTCAAGAAATTTGAATATAAGGTGAGTGATATCATATACATATGGTGATATTCTTCATACTCACTTTTCTACTTATTAATTTCATGAGCAGAACCCCGGAAAAACAAGTTGTTTATGACGAATCTACCCGCGGAAGCCTAGGCACCAAATATTTAATCTAGTTCATCTCAAGGTCGATACACCAAAAGTTAATACTGTATCGTATAGAACACACCTTCAGTTACGTATAAACACCAGACTGTATTAAGATTGTACCTGGGCATGCGCAGTTTTGTGTTTCTCCCCTGAGTAACCTCACATCGAGGCAAACACAAAATTCTCTCACAGCCGTTATAATTATCATGTGGCAAAATCAACTGTTTTCTAAAGACGTCAGAACTGTTTCCAGATATTTTCAAATAATCAATGCGTTCATGTAAACAGACATAAGTTGAAAACAGTATCTGTACTAAGATCGTTTTCAATATACCACGTAAAAGTAGCTAATGTTGGCTCGCATTTAATTATTATATTTGTTGCTTCTTACGTTTGTTTCGAGATTCTATGCAACTTACGCATATAATTAATGTATAATGTGCATTATTAACATTAATGAATCATATTATATAATTTATTAAAATTGCAAAGTTATACTACAATTATCCTTCAATTAAAAACAATGATTACAAAATCTATTAACAACTACATTGTCTTGCATCTGTTGTTTACATTTTGCCCTGTCACATTCCTCGCAGTGTTGTAACAGAGTAATAAAACAATTAGTTTTATTTGATAATATTAACTTCAATGATATTGACATTAAAATATGTCATTGAATGCGATGGGTTATGCCATTAGATCATTTTAAGAAAATATGGGGTTTCCCCTAAAATATACGTGATTGCATAAACACGCACAATCATAAATTGTTTGATGCTGATAGATTTCAAAAGATAATTTCTGATGAATAGACCGGAAGTTCCGAAACATACCGTTGTCATATCGTGCTTTACAATTCTTAAACAAATTCCCAATTATTATTAAAATTCTCGTTCTTATTTTCCTGGTAAAATACATATTGATGAAGTTCGGGGTTAGAGGATATTGGCTAACCTGTTTTTTATTAATTTTATTTTAAGTGAGGTCACTTTACTTGACATAAATCAGCTGTTGGAAATTCCAGTGATAATTGATTGTTAGATGTAACAGTTCATAAAAAGCTTTTTTTAAGGTCAATCAAATTGACACACACAAATTCATACATATATAGACATAGTATAAACATCCAACAGGAAGAGATTATCTCATAATAAATTCAAATATAATAGTTTTTAATTTTTATCAATTTAAGGATGATTTGATTTTAAAAATATATATTTTCCTCTTGTGGGGATTTAATATGTCACTGTCATGAATCTAATTTTTAATTATTTCCTTTTTAAATTAAATATTATTTTATGTTAACAATAATATTTTATTTTATATACTAGGATGTTTATATTTATAATGTAGTAGGATGTTACGTCTTTTAAAATTTGTTTAATCGAAGATGATATATGAACTTCCCCTATGACAAATCTAGAATCTAGTCAATGCACTCAGGGGAACGAGGCGTGGAGGTTTGTGCGTAACTTGCATGTAAATAAGCCTAAACAGCGACATATCCGTTTCGAATCCCAGAGAGCAAGACATGTTTTACATAGATAAACACATTGATTTTATGTGAAAAGTAACCGATCCACCTTAATTGATGGAAGTAAAAGAAACCCTAGAAATTGATTTAACCAATTAATACTTTTTTAGACATTCATAGAAATTTTAATAATTGAAGTAAATAATACCTTTTCACAATATTTTAATTTTAATTTTTTATAATTTTTTCATAGTTCCCATTTACCACTTTTGTGTGTTTATTTCGGAAAAAAAGTTTGTTTGTAAATAATGTTTGTCTTATCGAAAAGGTGATGATAGAAGATAGAATCTTTTCCGTCCTTAAAGTCCAATTTTACATTGGGAGCTCGCGTTTACGTGAGCGTTGCGTGCGAACTCTTGGACGGATCACGCTGTCCAACGAACTTAGTCTGAGTATTGGTGAGAGGAACACAAATCGTTTAGCTCGCTTCATTATTTCTTCCAGCTGCAAAAGCTACCTAATTAAAGTAGCGTCCATCCGATTATAAGAGTCATGGAAGGAGCAACCAGTGGCGATCCTAGGTCAAAAGTTCTTGGGGGGCTTGAGCCCCCCATTTTTTGTGGGTTTAGTATACATTTTAATGTACCAGGAAGCAACACATTTGTATATTATATGTTGTTGCAGTCCTTTCTGGTGGCAATCCTATGCAGTGGCATCCAACGACGAGGACTGGGGGGGGGG
>KZ652105.1:66925-83031 GCA_001010745.2 Gerris buenoi
GGGGGGGGGCAATGTCCTATGTCCTAGCTACGCCACTGATATTAACGTTTGTTTTATTGTCTAAATTAATCTAAGTAATATTAATGTTATCAGTTTATTTACATAATAGAAACATGTTGAAGTTTGTTTTGTAGTCGACATTAATATGAACAGTTCATTTACATGTTATACATAATTATTGTAGTTTGTTTTGTAGTCCAAATCAATGTTAATAGTTTATTTACATGGCAGAAACATGGTGAAGTATGTTTTGTAATTTACATTAATGTTAATAGAAAATAGAAGGCCCCGATTTAAGTTACCTTTGGCCCTGGTAAAAGATCATAAAGGGGCCTCTATTTTTTAGGGAAGTGTATTTGCCCAAAAAGACTCATAGGGCCGTCGAAAAAGAATGTTGGCGATCACAATTTCTTCTCTTATCACAAGTTTTATTCGACGCTCTTGGCAAATGCCCAATCTCCTCATTGGTAAATCCTTAATCATTGGTAAATTAGTAGATAAATATGGTGAAGTTTTATTTGAAATCTACAATAATGTTAATAGTTCATTTACATAATAGAAACTCGATGAAGATTGTGCTTTATCAGAGAAATTTTCAAAGCAGTTTAAGATGAAGAAACAAGTTTGAAAATTCTTTAGGATTTCCCGTTTAATTTGCTTCATTGCTTCATTTATTTATTGTAGATGTCAAAAAAGGGATTTATTTTATAAAAATTCCCTATACGTAGATCCAGGTCAACTTTTAATTTCAAGGGTACAACACTGTTGGGGACACTGACCACTTTATTGACGTCAAACCAAGATCAGCTGTTTGCAACTCATATAAAGGAAGCTGGATCTTGTTTGTCTGGTTTTTATATCCTTACCATTCCGTTCTTCCCAATACGGCTAAATATTCTACATCATTAGTTCGTCTGTTTGACGTCTTTAAACCAGAACTAAGGGAACTTCCTCCGCACTTTCACGCTCTAATGATAATTAAGTTCTGTAAATAAATTATACCTTACTACGTACCTTGTACGTCACATCCTTTTTTTAATAAGTCAAAATCGATTTCTTATTAAGTTTGCATTGAGAATAAATTTAAAAAAAATATATTATAACGTATTATACATACCTAATATAATATTTATTACCTTTTTCCTTTTAACTTTAGAATACGTATTACCTACTAAATTAAACAATAAATTATATAACCTTTTTGTAATATCAAATAACACATCGAGTCCTCTGGTTTTTTCGCTTACGTCTTTTGTCTCTTATATTGATTATAATCAAAGATCATGTATTGGAATTTTCCCCCTGGTTTTTATTTTAAGAATTAGGGGTAAATTATTATCAAATTTTTACATGTAAAAGGTCCACCTTATAACTTAAACTTATTTATTAAAAAGGTTTCTCAAGAATTCAAGGTAAATTTAATGTAAAGGTTGAAATAAATTTATATTTATTACTATAAATAAGTTACAGCTTAAAACAACTGATTTAATCAAGTGAAAACATTTTAGTTTAATTAAAGTATTCTTGTTATAATCATATGTATCTTTGTTTTCATTTCAAAAGTATTTTTAGGGCTGACATTTCGTTACCAATGTTAAAATTATCTTAAGGGTTTATATAAAGATTATGATGTTACCCCTCGCAATCAAAATAAACAATCGCTTCTACTCATTACCACAATGCTTTGTTTCCTTGATGATAATTCCAGTAGTGGGAGTAAAATTTTAGGCTTCGAGCCTTGTAATTAGACGCGGTTTTTGCGAGTATAAAGATTTTTATAATGACTAAAGCTGTAGCCTTCGCACTAAGTAATCGAAATTTAATTCCAGTAATTAAAGTAATTATAATTTTAATTTAAATTATTTAATGGTTATTGCATGTACAATGTACAACTACCTATTCTATTATATCTACAGAGTGTTAATGAATACGTTTTACAAATTCATAGGGGATTGAAAGCAGCTTTGAGTATAATAAACACATATGTGGAAACTCACAATTTTCGAATCACAAGTATTTTTCTTTTTGAATGGTCTTAATTTAACTGTGGATATTACCATGAACGACCATACTACACGAGATTACATTATAAACATGAAACCTGGCACAGGAATCTGGCTAGGTCTGTAATCAAAATTAAACTGTTGATACGGAAAAATCCTAAAATCCTGTAAATGCTAGGGGTTTTAACGGTAAATGCTTGTTTTTATTTAATCTAGTGAGGTGGTAACAATGTAGAAATTGTTTTAAATATCTCTCTGGAACAATCTGGAAATATCTTTAATAGCAAGGAAGTGGGTTACAATTTGAAAATAGCTATCCTAAATGATTTTCGAACGATGCAAAGGACGCTACAAATAGGAGGAATGAACCGATTTAGGTTAAAAAAAGTCTTTTTACTACATTGTCCCAACACTCGCGGTCCCTAGCCACTCTATACCAATTTTCTCCAACTCTACAAACTATTTCTTCTCTCCATCTTAACATGGGTCTTCCTTTCCTTCTTTTGTTTCCTCTGGGGATTCATTCCGTTAGGATTTTGGCCCATCTGAAATTCTCCAATCTAGCCAAGAGACCTGCCCATCTCCACTTGGAGTGGTAAGTTCTTCAGCCTAGTAGTATTGGCTTTTGAACTTAAATAATTTTGGACTTGGCCGATTGAGCTAAAACCACCAATTATAGCTTTATAAAAGATTAATGAGTTCTCCATATTTTAAACATTAAGTACTAGGTTCCGCTGGTGACCACGTTATGACTAATTTGTTTTCCGATGTCCCCCTTCTATGCTGGATGCATCTTCAGGGATATACATATGACCACTTTAAATATAACCACAGCTCTAATCAAATATACATTATGTAACATACACGTTTTAAGGATTCTAAACTTATGTTGAAGTAAAATTAAGTTTTTGGAGTCTGAAAATGATTGCATTTTTTCCACTAACCTTTCGTTGTCATTAACAACAAGATAGCAACTAAGAAATGAACGCTTCCTTAGCGGAGTTTGGTATTCGGCCACAAACAGCGCTAGCATCACTTTACAGACTCTCTATAATATATGCCAATAATTTGATACCTCTTTTAGGTATACTATATTTATATAAAAATATATATTGACATAATTGGCCCTCTGTTTCATTCTTAACAGTTTCGGATTTCATTTCTCTTGGATTCTAACTCTTGGATTCTTACTTCTTCTAAGATATTGAGGTGTAGATATAGGACAATGATTTTAAGCTATCTATCCTTAGAACTATCTAACTCAAGCTTTTACATTTTGAGAGTTGAATATAATAATTCTAATTAAACTTCATTAAGGTAGATAGAGTTCATTGATCCGTTTCTTAATGCTCGAGGATGTTACAAAGCTAAGTAATTAGCTAGTCTAGGTAGAGCGACCAATTAGTTCCACAATGAGAAGATTTATCACTGTTATCAGCGGTTAGAACTGTTTACACAGCTTTCCCATCCCATTATACCTGGGTTTCCCTAATAATGTTGTCTAAATGATGGAATTTTCCAAGAAAAACCTACTTCGGAATTACCTACAGATTAACACTTCAGTTATACTCTTAGATAAGATCAGTTCTTATTTACTTTAGTCTAAATATTTTTTGTATTTATCATTTTGATCCCCCTTATTACAAATTATATCCCCCCCCCCCATGGATCAAATATAATTTTAAAATTATCTGCCAATTTGTGAGGCACATAGCTTTTTTTGCTTACTTTAGTTAAATTATATAATTAATGTTATATGTACAAGCGCCCGGGAGGCGGCAAAGCGAGGTTAAGAATTAAAATAAAAACTTCAGGAAAAAATTGAACAATTGAAATTAAATTTGGATTACAATTTATAAAAATTAAAATTAAGAGTTAAGAGTTGTTCCAGAAGTTCCGCGCCCGCCCAGGGTTAATTTTTCAATTGTTATCTTCTAATAGAGGGTCCTCTTATTTTTATTATTTTTTTTAATTTATTTATTATCAGTTAGAAACTTAATTGGTGAAAGAAAAGCAAGAAAAGTAGTGCTTTAAGGCCCAGTAATAAAAGGTTACAGTTTAAATAAGTTAATACATCTTTAATACCGGCTAGGGGGGATGGGAGGTATGCAGGGGCGGCAAAATGAACTTTTCTCCCCCCCCCCCCCCCGGGCAAAAACCTAGATTCTAGATCCTAGATCCAGTACTGGTTACATGTTTCAGAGGGTACTGTTTATTGGTCCTGCCTTTACATCTTGTATACTTAAAGAGCGGGATTTATAGTTTAACTGTTAGCATGTTGACCCAGGCCTTGTATCCCCCACTATACGAATCCTTGCCGTCTTACTGCACTCTGTTTTCTCCGTACTCTATTAGAAGCTACTCGAGCTAGTCCTCGGGGAATTTTCACTATCAGCTTCGAAAAAATAACTTATCCTTAGAACAGCGGATATTACAACAGACAGATGTTTCTCGTCATCGTTCAAGAAAGCAAAAATTACACCGACGATTTCACTTAATCTTTACTACGCACTCATATCCTGTCAGAAAAAAAATAACTTAACCACCCTCGTTGATTCTTGAAAACTGATGGAATGGAACTTTGATGATCCCAATCATCCGCTATTTCGCCTTCAAACACTTAATTATCTCGCTTCGAAGCAAAACAAGGCGTGTTCTTGCATTAGCCAGAAACATTCTTTTGCCCGTGTTTAAACATTTTATAAAAGCTTCTATTTCAAATATTTACGGATATCTGTTTCGAATCCCAAAGATAAGAGGCATGTTTTATCTATTATTAAAATAATTTTTTTATATATATAAAAATATATTTTTTGAAAGTAATTTTAGTAGGTACCATTGTCTACGCAAATATTTGACTTTAAAGGGTTCACAAAATTATGGTCTCTTTAGCGTCCATCTAGTGAAATACAAATCACCTTTAAGGTAAATTTTTCCAAAATTAATTCAACTATAAAATGAGGTTCCTCAAAATTGTGCAAATGCCTCTTGTACTTGGTTTTTCATCCTCTCAAGTTATATCTAATTTTTATCCTCTTGAGTTAGATAATCAAGGCGATATCTAAAAAGCTTTACTCATTGACAACGAGTTGACGTAATATTTTGTACAAAATGAATGATTCCTTTGACATCGTTGAATTAGGTCAAGTTTTCGCTGATTCCAACAAAAAAGCACGTGTTGTGGCGGCTTGAGGAAAGCAGATGATGGCCAGGCAAGAGGCAGATTGCAGATAAACAGGCCCCTAAATCATTATTCGTAATAGTACATTACGCGTCGAGTGTGGAAAGTAGCATTTTGCATGCGAGTGTGGAGTTTACACCCGAGCGACAGCGAGGGTAGTAAAACCACACGAGCAATGCAAAATGCCGTTTTCGCACGAGTTGCGTACCGTACTTTATCTACGATTGTTAGATTTTAATAATAAATGCAGAAAAAATAATAAACTTCTTGTATGTAAGCTCGTATTTCTCTTTTGACAAAGATGACATCAATTCGTTAGTTGTATTTTGTGCCGAATTAATTATTTCGGAAGGCGTATTATTCTCCTTATATTCGTCATAATAACTTAAATCACTCATTGATTTTCATAAAAAACTCGATACAAACAGTTACTTTTATTAAATAAACATCAAATTAGTTATGTTAAATGTAAACAAACTCGCTAATCGTGTGTAAAGTTGAAGAATTCTTCTTCTTTTCGTTACTAGAGTGGAAAAAAAGAGGAATTCTTCAAAACTATGAGACACGCATGCGCAATTAATACAGGTGTGTAAAGAATCACTTTCTACGAATCAAAATAGAGATACAATGTTTATATTACGTATCAATCGTAGATAAATATAAATTTGTCTTTAAAGGAAGTAGAGCGTTAGTTTATTGGTGTAGAAAATGTTTCTTTTATATTGAAACGAGAACGGATTTCCATGATTGAATTAAACAAGTTGCGAAGTGAATTTGTTTGCATTGCGCTTGATAAACCTAACAATGCGCATGATTTGAATGAGGGCTGCTCATGCTCGTGTAGGTGTTACTAGTTAGCAAGTAATTTTTAATTTAATCTTATCATAATAACTTCCTTAATATATATGATTATTAAATTACGAGCCGCTAAGCCCGTGGCAACAGGCTTAATTTTATATTTAAAGACATTTTGAGCAACTCCTTCGTCGAAGATCATTAATAAGGGAGCTGAGGGGATTCTTATCCCCTCTGTTAAATTAATTGTTCAGATATTTACTCTAACTGTAGCTGTTGCTTCAGTGTCCGAAATGATGGTATTTATAGACCAATCTAGTTGAATACATGTGACATGTGGGACCTCAGATAAAAGAAAGAACGATCTGGTTAAAGCGACCTATTTTGAACAACAACGAAAGAACGATCTAGATCAAAATACCAGTTAAACTACAAAGAATGCTTGAACGTGGGGACTAAAACAAAAAATCGGTTCAACAAACTCGGAAAACTTGAACATATTGATTCTGAATTTAAATATATTATACTACCATTAAACCTATAATGAATGAAAGACCATAATAAGTATAAAAAAAACGACCAATAAAACAAAAGAAAGATCTAGTTCAAATTACTGAAGAAGATGGCACTGATAGCACAGTAGTGTGTCACTTGCAATAAAGAATTAACTTTTGACAGCGTGGGAAAATGAAGGCTGTGTCAATGAGAGCTCAAGATTTTAATCTTTGTAGGAAGTCAAAGAACAAAATCTCGAGCTCTTATTGGTTACCGACCCCAGTTTTTCGTTTTTCCCACCCAATTAAAAATCAATTCTATTTGTTAAGACTAGTGAAGTATGCGAATGAACGGTAGTTCAGTTAAACATTGAGTAGTTCCGTTCACTCCTACATTGCACACGTTCATTTTAAACAACATACTTCTGATTGAAATATCGTGGATTTACAGGAATTTAATTTTAATGTTTTCTTTTAAATAAATAACATATAATTGTTATACTTTTAAAGAAAACATGTGTTGTATAAGTTGTTATATTGTGTGAGCAGATGTTTTGGAGTTACAAGCTGTGCAGAATAAAACGGCTTTACGTTGACCTCCGGGCTTTCCCCAATAATTTATTATTTCTTCTGGATTATTCCCTTCGGCTTCCTCTACATCTTACTGCGCAACAAACCACCCGCTACCAATCAACTTTTATCTGCAACTACCTTTTCCTTTTTTTTTGTTATAATCGTAATGAAGGCATTAACCTTACATTTTTTTTATTGCAACGCGATCATGAAATATTTCGAGGTCATAGATCTCTTACCGTCGCTATGCAATAACAAAATATTACTTCACTGTATTTAGTTGATCTTAAAGAGATTCTCTAAACTGTTTATTCCCACACATTAGAGTCAAATAAAAATGAAGTTACGAGTTTGACAAGGACTATGATGGAGATTGGAGAATTACGAGCACATTAGTACCTCCGTATAATTGTCAGGCTCACGGCTCACCACTTCGTATGACTCTTACTTGGTTTCTACCCATTTTAGACTGTTCGCGCTAGCTTTGTTTCTCACTCCACAATCAGCCTATGAATGAGTTGGAGGGGGGGGGGGGGGGGGGTGGATTGTACTAGAGCCCTAGACGAACCTAGAGGGTGCGTCAACATAAAATTATGGAAGAATAAGATCAACCGATTGAATTGAAATTTTGCATTCACGTTTAGTTTGGATGACAATGCATGGTTAGCTAAGTGACGTCATTCCAAATCCAAAATAGCGGGCAGCCCAAGATGGCGAACTAGTTACATTTTAAGCAAGCCCATAGTATATGGGTATCAAATGAAAGGGTTTGTAAGAAGAATACGAAGAAAAGCTTGTTTTATGTTTGTTATCTCTACTTCTACTTGACCGATTTCGACCTTCCTTCTTATTTTTGATCTAAAGGACACAGGACACGGCCTTTAAAGATTTTAAAAAAATATTAAGGTAGCTTGTACGTATTTCACGCTGCAGACCCTCAAAAACCCTAGTTTGTCACCTACAGTATATATACACTGGCAGCTTTTATGAAATCTTGACTTTTTGACTTGGCGGGGCGCTGCTGCGATCCTAAATAACCAATTAAATTATAAATTATAATTATATGAAATATAAAAGACTCCGTATCGAAGCACGGGAATCCTGCTATTTTACTTATATCTATCTTCTTTTACTCTTAATTTACTTATATATCTATCTTCATTGATCTTAATTTAATTATAGGGCTATTATCTTATACTCTTAATTTACTTATATTATATGACTATCTGCTTATACTCTTATTTCCTTATATGTCTATCTTCTTATACTCTTAATTTACTTATATGTCTTTCGTCTTATACTCTTAATTTACTTATATGTCTTTCGTCTAATACTCTTAATTTACTTATATGTCTATCGTTTTGTACTCTTAATTTATTTATATGTTTATCGTATAGTAATCTTAATTTACTTATATGTCTATCGTTTTGTGCTCTTAATTTACTTATACATCTACCTTCTTATGATCTTAATTTACTAATACATATATCTATATATCTTAATAATAAAATCTATTTCCAATAAATTTTGTCGTTTAAAATGTTTCTATTGATTGTAATATTTATGGTAAAAATTTAAGGATTGAATAAGAAGTAACCTTGATCCTGATAACGTGGTATGTTGCAGAGTCAGCTAGCTGTCTAGCTGTACTGCTTCAAGGTTAGATTGACGTAACTAATATAAATCTACATTAATTAAATCTTACGTCAAGAGCACGAGGTTCCGTAGTAGTAGTAACTACCTTTCTACAACAACATTCTTCAGTTGAACTTAGTCATAACATTTGCTCAGACCCGGTAGTGAATTAAATCATAAACCAAAAAAAAAACAATTCTTCGTTTTCTTAGTAAAACTTGATATTTGTAATTTTGAAAAATATATTACTCAGGAGTTCATATGAATGAGTTTAGAAGACAACGATTATGTAGAACAGAAAAGTAGTATAGTTCGTGGAAATAAGATTAAATTTCCAGTTAAATAAAATGCCTCATTTTTTACTTCATTCATAAGTAAATAATGATATCCTGTAGTAAATGTAGTAGTATATTTATGAATGAGGAAGTGGCAGATAGAAAATCATACGGCGCCGGGAATCGAACCTATTATGTCTGCATTTCTACAAATCTGTTTTTTCCTTCCTCCCTTTCTCTTTAATAATGATATATGTATTATAGTGTTTTTGACTACCATCATTGTCAATTCAGCTAGTTTGTGTTACTTAAGTTATATTAATAGGTATATTATTTTAAATCGAGATATCGATATTATCCACCATATCGATTCGACAATCTCGAAAACACTTATAGTTTATATTTATTATAGTGATTGTTAATTTAATTAATTGATCAAATAATTTAAAACATTAAAAAAATGCTCATCAGGTGATAGTTTAAAAAATGCTCATCAGGTGATAGTTTACTTTTCAGTCGACGGACAAACCTATTTTTATTTATATTTCCCGATAATATCGAGGATTGTAAGTATCGATATAATTTGTACTGTGTGGGTATCGATAGTAGAATGGTGTAGTGTGGGGTAGTCGGAGCTGAGTGGGGTGTAGAGTTGTAGAGTGTAGAAGCGGCTACCTCCTCTACTATGCTGTATCCCTGGGATTGGTTTCAGCTTGTGTACCTGGTCCCACCACGATCCTACCCGTGTCTCTCGCTGTTTAGTTGACTCCGCTCTGTATTACTTTACAGTCAGGATGGAGTTCAATTAAAGAGGATTTGAGACGAGTAAGATGATGGTACATGGCAGCATCTCATGTGGGTGCAAGTTGGCGCGCTCGACCAGCTGATCCCAGTCTCAGTGACAGAGAGGAAATATTGAGTTAGCTCCTGTACTGTCCTGTTTGCTTGATAGTTGGTTTCACTTGAGTCCAACGATTGGAGGTTTTTGTAGTCGACGTTGCCAGAGCCCCACTTTTATTCTTCACCCTCCATCCTGCCATTGGTATAAAAAACCAGCTGCCGCCAAACCTTTTTGAAACGTTTTCGAACTTTAGCTTTTTCTAAATAGAATATTTATTTTTCTAAACTGGCTTTTGTTGAGACCTAAACTTCGCTAATATTTGATTGAATATATCTAATGAATGACATATGACATCGCCATTGTACATGGTTTCTTTATGCTTAATTCTGTACATTGGTTTCAAATGGTTGATTCGAATCACCCAATTTATATAATTTATAATCGAGTTGTGTTCCGACGGCGGCAACTCTCACCTCGAAATAATTTGTTAAGCTAGGGGACAACCACATTTATTCTAATAAAAATAAATGTTTATTTTGATTTGTTGGTCTTCAAATAGATAAATTATATAGATACCTAAATTAATTTACTTTAATTTTTCCTTTTTTGGGTTAATAACAGCTCGTTTTTATATAAAACATTAAACAAACTAAACACGGTTTGAAAATTATAATATTGTATTGCCTTCGAAATATATCTGTAGAAGTTTTAGTTTTATAAGTTGGAAACAGGGTTAAAAATATGTATACCAAAAAAAAAAAAAAAAATTATACCTCTCAAACAAATAAAGAAATAAGAACTTTTAAATGCACAAAAAAAGACACAACTGTCAATTATATTTTATATTCAATTAGTTCAATCAGTTAAATTTCGACACAACCTCTTTCTTTAAACTGTCAACAACATTTCAAATCAAAGGAAAAATAAAGTTATTTTAAATAAATCTCCGATTAGAAAGTGATCAATTATTTTATAAGAATAAATAATTGACTTAAAATTATTATTGAATAATTTCCATCTTTCACAATGGAATCGAAAAAAAATTACGTAATTTTTTAAAACTTATACATATTTTAAAATAATTATTATTTTATTTATTATTTAGTAGATGCTAAATTACAGTAACATAAATTACAGTCTGATTCTTTGATTAAATCGACGTTAATTGAAGATCCCGGTTGAACTGAAAAAATACATAACTGCGTTGAAATTGGATAATAATACTCGTAAATATAAAAAAAAGATTAATCGAGAAGTTAGTCATACGACACCCACGTGTATATAGAAGGAAAGACCATGGTATTAGATTTGTGTACAATATTGGTTTTATATGCGAAGACAAATCTTACATAACATTTTATTCTCATGCGTAATTTGTTTTCTAAAACGTATTTTTTAATGTCAATTATATATTTTTGGTTTGTTATGCTATAGTTATATGGTTGTGTCGGTAGCACACTGGTTCTGTTTGCGCTTCCAATGATAGAAGCACGCGATTGAACTCCAGTATCAGTATTATTTTTTTCTGGTTTAGTTTCCATTTAACTATTCAAAAGAAGGTATGGCAGACTGACAAACAGACGGATAGAATGATGAGATTTGGAATATGGAATATCGGCGACTATAAAACCAATAAACA
The DNA here is from genome assembly GCA_001010745.2 of Gerris buenoi. Classification (NCBI taxonomy): domain Eukaryota; kingdom Metazoa; phylum Arthropoda; class Insecta; order Hemiptera; family Gerridae; genus Gerris; species Gerris buenoi. Next base: position 78,362 of record KZ652105.1, read on the forward strand.
TCAATTTATATTCTTGCACTATAGGCAAATCTGCCTATATCAAAATGGCAAATCGCCTGTCTTATATCTAAATAAAGATTCAACATGCCAACAATATCCATGGTAGATAGTAGATTGCCTAAATTTGTCGTCTGAACAAGTTAGTAAAAATAAAAACGTGAACGGAAGATTTTTAATTTAAAACATGCATCTTTTATTCGACGCATTAATATTTTTACCAAAGTTTTAGTTCGAGTTCGAAAATCGGGATGCGTCGTGTGTACGAAATCTTATCTTATTATCTTATCTTATCTTATTATCTTGCATTTTGGAAGCAACAGGTAATTAAATAAGAATTATATATGTACGTATTAAGAAAAACAGAACCAAAAAAAATAAATTAAAAATAAAAATCACAGGGAAGTACTTAGTCCAAGTACTTTTTAGGGTTTTGTAGATGAGTAAGCATACCCATTATGTAAATAATGATTCCTGGTCTTCAATCTAAAAGTCCCGGGTTCGATCCCCCGGGGGGTCACAATGTTTTTTATCAGTAATAAACCAATAAAGAACGCAAAATTTAAAAAAGCAAATATATATTTGTGTCCTACTCTTCAGCAGCTTTTATTTGATACCCAACTCAAAATTTTAAAAAAATAAAATTTTGGGCAAATTTTAAATTTTCGCGCCTAAAATTGGCAATTTTTGAAAATTTAGGATTAACTCCCGGAATTTTTATCGCGCCATAATGAGGTATTAGCATGAATTATTTCGAAATTTTAGCACCAGCCGATCTATAGTGGTTGGGGGGGGGGAATTTTTTGGGGTATATTTTGATTTTTTTAACCTATAAGGAATGCAAAATTTAAAAATGTATTTAGATATTTGTTACCTACTATTCAGGAGCTTTCATTTGATACCCAACTCAAAATTTTAAAAAAATAAAATTTTGGGCGAATTTTAAATTTTCGCGCCTAAAATTGGCAATTTTTAAAATTTTTCATGCACTCCCGGAATTTGCATCATCCCACAATAGGGTATTAGTATGAATTATTTTGAAATTTTACGACCAGCCGTTATATGGTAGTTGAGGGGGGCAATTTTGGGTGTTTATTCATATATTTGTAATCTGCTATTCAGCAGCTTTCATTTGATACCCCACTCGAAAATTTAAAAAAATCTAAATTTTAGACTTTACCGCATTTTTTCGAATTGCGCATGCGCATATTCAATTTTTAACTTTAGTGTATATGTCCTGTGTTTGGGCCCGGAAGTTACGCCAGTGTTTCAAATTTCAGCATTTTTGCTTAAATGGTTCGGGCGCTATGAGCCAAAGAGCGACGGACAGACGGACGCATCACCCTCGGCATAAGGGTTTTGAGAAGTATCTACAAAACCCTAAAAATACACTCCGCTTTTCAATAAAATGGACCATTGACTTTTGAATTGCCGGTCCAACCGTCTTCCGTTGATAAACGTAAATTAATTTCAAGTAATTCATTCATTAAGGGAATATTTCGACTTCATTTCATCCATTAAGAGAATATTTCGACTTCATTTCAATCATTAAATTAAATTATTATTGAAACAGTTAAACATTTCATTCATAAAAAAATAAAACTACTAAACTTTTCTCTGGCATGAATGAATAATCATTAGACATCGTGATGTCATTCATTACTCTCGCTATCTTATCATTCTTTAAAATATAAACATAAAGAATATAATATATATTTATATATTCTCAACTATAATTTATACTGAATGATAAATGATAGAAGATAAAGTTTAATGATAATATATTCCTCTTTTGTGGTTGATTCTTAATATATACGTCTTAAGTAAAGCATATACTTCTTATTTTTTATGTACTTTGATGTTGATGAGAAATAAAGTAATTTATGTTTTACATTTTTATTTTATATTAAGTTCCTGTTTGTGGGATGAACTTTACAAGTCTTGTATTTTGAAATAGTAATTAGCAATAAAAGCGAGTTTTGTTTTATTACGTTTTTTTATACTTATTTCTTAATAAAATCACACATTTTTTAAATTACCCCTTAAAGGATTTAAAATAAGACGAAGTAATTTTGAGTAGCTGATGGAATCAGGCTTTTTGTTTTACATCATACGAACTTCTTAGAAATATCAATATAAAAATATTAATTTTTAGACAAATTGGCGGGAAAAATGAGATATTACCCACAAGTGTTATATATTTTTATCATCTACACTTCAATACCTTTCATTTTATACCCCACTCAAAATTTAAAAAAAATCTTTTTTTTCGAGTGACATGAATTAGCTGCCATCTTGGATTTCCAGTAAATCAGATCGAGTTGCTAATCTTATTTTTTCATTGGCCCAGCAGACCGCACATTTTGCATATTTTTGGAAGTACGATTTTAGGGGGGGGACACGAAAAATTTCGATGTTTTTTCACAAAATGGCGCCGATAATTAAACACTAACCCTAAGTGGTATGTATATTTGTAATCTACACATTAATACCTTTCCTTTGATACCCGACTCAAAATTTTAAAAAAATATTTTTTTTCGAGTGACATGGATTTTCCGTCATATTGGATTTCCAGTAAATCAGATCGGGTTGCTAATCTTATTTTTTCTATGGCCCAGCAGACCGCACATTTTGCATATTTTTCTATATTTTTAGTAATAGCGGAAGTACGGTTTTAGGGGGGGGGGACACGAAAAATTTCGATGTTTTTTGACAAAATGGCGCCGAAAATTAAACACTTACCCCAAGTGGTATATATATTTGTAATCTACTCTTCAATACCTTTCATTTGATACCCCACTCAAAATTTAAAAAAAATATTTTTTTCTCGCGATGTGAATTATCCGCCATTTTGAATTTGAACAGCTGATTATTTTGAGTTCTCTATATTTTTCCTGTGTGCGCGTCAAAACGATCTTTAATACTGGTAAGTTTCACGCTTTTATCTCTTTTGCTTCAAAAGTTATTGGAACCGTACAGAGTGACAGACAGACAGACACATGAACGAAACTATAAGGGTTTCTTTTTTTTGGTTTTACCAACGAAACCCTAAAAACATGGTTATATCCATGACGGGTTTAAAGAAGTAAACAAATCGATAATCCAGAGTTTGGAGAACACATCAATGTAAGCAAGCGATCACTATAGAAAATTATTTTAACTCTTGATCAGGAATTTAGAGGCCCTTCCTGAGATGAGTACTTTAGAATATATAGTATAGGGATATATAAATGTAAGTGTGTGCGCATGTGGAAGAGTAAACAAATGGAAATGGGTTCAGAAGGTTCAAAGTTATATGGGACCAACAATGGGCTAATTATGATCTGTCATACAAATAAAATTATAATTGGATCAGTATAGTTACAAGCTTGTATTGATTGTGCAATGTTTTTATGTATTTATTTATTTATTGTTTTATTAGGGTGTCAGTGTTTTTATGCATGTTAGGATCAAATTTTGTAACTGATTTTAAAGCAGTTATCCTCAACCGATTGATTTGAAATTTTGCATACACGTTTAGATTGGATTACAACGGTAAGCTAAGTGGCGTCATTCAAAATCCAAAATGGCGGACACCCTAAGATAAAAACTTGTTTTTATTTATTTATTTATTTTTACTATTAATTTATGTTTAAGTTACGTGTGATCGCAAAAATTGACCGACCGACTACCAAAAATGTTCCCTGATGTCTAAAACAGATTTCTGTCTTGAAATGTTTGAAATCAGACACAAAAAACATTTTCGTTACCTTCAGTTAGCTCGGAAGCAAAATGAGAATAGGAGCTATAACAAGAATAGAACGATTATTTAAATTTAATAAAGAAATAAAAACCAATCTTATAATACCGCTTCTATAAATCATACAACTAAAAAGAAGAAAATAATCTTTTATAAAGCTACATTACTGCGAATGATCACAGTATACAGTATACGCTTATGTCACTAAAAAAACGTGGGAGCCACCAACAAATGACAAAAACTGTTGAACTGTCTTCACCACGCACATTATCTTTTAATCTATTCTACCATCACTTAGATGCCAGTGGTTGTCAATTGACAATATTGAGTTCCTGAATTGTAAGGTCCATTTACACTTTGATAAGTGCAAGTGTTTAGTGAAAATTACTTAAAAATTTCTTTTCACTTACACTAAACACATAGTGTCCAAATGTGTTTAGTGTTTTTACTAAACACTCACACTTGCACTAATCAAAGTGTAAATGGACCTTTACCGCAACCTTTTATCCATATTAATCTGAAAATTTATAAATTTATCTGCTATGATACAAATAAATAAACATGCCACTCTGCCAAATTTCTGAGATTGCTGATCTTGAAGAGGGTTAAATATAGATTACAATATTTTTCCTTGGGGAACTTTGGCTTGAGAACTTAACAAGTTTGTTCAGTGGCTAACATCCAACAATATTACGGTTGGTCAACTAGTTGCTTTGTGCTTCCGCCATTTTATGGCTGCAAAACTAACTGTATTAAAATAACGAAAATAATAATTTGTGTAACTTCTGTCTAACAATTTTTTGAAGTTGGATCACAAAATAGGTTAAGAACTATAACATAAATAAAACATACGTTTCGTTAAAATGTTCAGTAACAATTAAAAAAAAAAAAAAAAAAAAAAAAAAAAAAAAAAAAAAAAAAAAAAAAAAAAAAA
>KZ652105.1:93885-114360 GCA_001010745.2 Gerris buenoi
TTTCTCACTCTCTCTCTCTCTCATATTATATATATATATATATATATGAGTAAGAATGTGTTTTAAGATAGAGAAAGGGAGAGTTCCGGAAATGTTTGAAGTCTAAGAAAGAGAAACAAATCAGGAAAACCCGAAATCTCGAAAAATGTTTCAAAAGTGAAAGAATTTCACTGAAGAGAGTTTATTTTTAAGTTTGAAAAACAAGGATACTTACATAAAATATCTTTCAATGAGATTAAATTATTAATGTACTAACTGTAACGGAATAAAATTCTCATTTCTAAATGTCTGATATTAGAGAATTTTACGGGTTACGTACATTATTTTTCAAAATTCTTTAGATACTTGAATAAATTAAAACAATTAAGTCAATTTACGAGCTTTTCCTCTGATATATAAATTCATGACTGATCCTCGTGCTTCGCTATGGAGATGGAAAGTGTAATTTTTAGAATACGTTTTATAATTTGATAGGTTTATAAACTACCCTAGCAACATTACCAACTTCTTACTAGGCGAGAGTATGCAGAAGGTACAATGTCCCAAATCCCCACTTCATATTTGAATACACCCCGTAACGCTATAGATCAACTATAATTTGTAAAAATTCCTAATTCATTTTTTAATTTTATTTTATAGAAACCTATATTGACGTATAATTCTCTTTTGGTCTTTTTAGTCTAGAATTTTAATAAAAAGGTTGTTATGTTCTCCTTAAAAAAAAGGCTATATTTCGCTCTTAGGCCCTCCGCACACGGAGCAACTGAAAACAAACTGATTACAAACTCAAATCACCAACCAGTTGACTACGAGTTTCAACCTGTGTAATTGAATGGGACACCGCACACGGAGCCACTCATTAAAAACTGGGTTTGCTTTCTATCCACTCGAAAATGACTGGGGTTTCCAGTTGAGTTTGTTTTGAGTTGCTCCATGTGCGGAGGGCCTTACTCTAGCTTCTTCAGGCTGTTCACTTGCGGCTTCGGAGTTCACTTAGCTTGTTCACTGTGTGGTGTTCACTTATCTTTTATATAATCGAGTAGTGTCCCAACAACGACGACGACAACGACAACAACGACTCACCTCTAAATGATTTATAACGTTAAAAATTGCTCTGCCATAAGCTGGGATCGAACCCGGGGCTACTGGGTGTAAGCCAGATACTAAACCCTTTGCGCCATACCTATGTAACGAATATCGGAGGACAAAGCTTCCTATTTAAATGTTTTAATATAACTGCATAAAACTTACTATTTAAACAGTAAATATCTATTTTAATTATAACTAATTATCTCTCAGCTCTTTTTCTCAACCATATTTATTATTCTGCCCGTTACCGCGGGCCTAACGGCTAGTCTATAAGTAATAGACTATAACCTATAGAGTTGTATAGACCCTTTTGCTGACGTGTATGTATAGGGAACTGAAAACATCTTTAGATTGTTACTTCCCTTAGAAAAAAATAGAGTGGAGTAACAATCTAAAGAAGATTTACAGAATGTTCTTCTTTAAACTTTTTCTCCCCGTGTAAAAAAAGAAGTGTGATATTCCTTAGTCACTAAATACATTGGACTAAACATCCCATTGTCTAAATAGTTATTTAGTCAGTCATATTATTCTTAAAAAAACATTGGGGAGTAACAATCAAAAGAAGTACCGGGAATAGATCAAATACCAATATCTCGGTAACGTTATAAATCGAACAAAAGAAAGCATTTAAAAATCAATTTTCTCTCATAAAGCGTCACAAATCAAACAACTTATGACAACTCAATGAAGTCTGAGCAATTAAGGAATGAAGTTTTACATTATCAAGTACTTCCCGGTCATTGAGTTATGTCAAAATATCTGAGCTCATTGTTAATTTGAGTCAACTAACTGGGATTTTCTAATTTAATCAGTCATCCAGTGTGTCATACATTTCAAACCTTCTCAATTCTGTTTTATCGTCAAATATTCGTCATATAATATTTGACGTTTTTATTTTCTTCTTATGTTATATGACCTTATATATAAAAAAGCACTTTTAAATAACAATTTTTTAAATTAATAATAATTGTAGGTACGTGACTGAAGCAATGTACATAGCAATAATTAAGAAGAAGATAACCTGTTCTTCCATTTTGGATTTTTTTGCTCCATTTTTTTCTTATTAAAAAATACCCTGGTAAATTACTTTACACGGAATAGATTATAACTCAATTAATATATTTTTTACGCACTAATAGTTTTATATACATTATAATACATTTTGTGTTTATTTATTTGACGCAATATATTAATGAACATTAAGGAGAATTGTTTTCACTAGTTCCGTGAATTTCCTTAATTGTTTAAATAGCTGTGAAATTCTTTGTTGTTAATATCAGGTGAGTGTTTTTATAAACACAATTTTAACTACAAACATGTAGAAAACTATTAGAGTTACTAAGAAATTATAATAAGGATAATTTTTGTAGGGAATTGCATAAGCTGTTACAGAATTTTCAGGATTTAGGTATGAGGTATGTTGATTGCTCATTTTCAACATTATTGTCTACTATTATAAGAAACATAGTATATCTGTAACTTATTTTATTGTGCCTGTGCCAGATGTGAAAATGTTCCAATTTACTTTCGGAATGTGCCTAAATCAGAGCTAATAAAGCTCTGGACTAATAAGGCTGGACTAATTTATTTATTTTGCTTTCACAAACATGCACCCTTCGTTTTTTTTGTTTTTTTGTTGTTTTTTTTAAATTTCTTTACCTATGGTAGGAAAATTAGTAGTATTCAAAAAGAGGAAATATTTAATTAAAATTAGTATCGTTTTCAGCCAAATATTTTTTCGAGATTTCAACTGAATTATCTATTTTGGGTGTGCTTTTACGACCTCCTGAGTGGTTTTCAGCATGACGTTTGAATGTGAGTATGTATGTTTGTATGTGTGTATGTGTGTGTGTGTGTTATCATCGTAGTGCCCCAGGGTACTTAACCTATAAAGTTGAAACTTGGCGGAAAAATCAGTCCTTATTTCTAGTTGAGCCGCCCGGAAAATCAACATTTTCCGCCATCTTGAACCCAGTATGCTGTCACCAAAAATTTAAAAAAATCAAAAAGTGGTCAGATTGAGTTGAAATTTGGCACCTCTCTGTATAACAAGTCCACCAACATTTATTTTTATATCGGCCGCCATTTTGAAATTATTCAATTTTGAATTTTAAAACATTTACGCTTCATAATACCTATAAATAACATATAAATACGTTTTTTGGCATAGAGCACATGGTTGGAACCGGTAAAAAAAATGGTACACGTATAAAAAAAACTATGAAATTCCATTAATTAGATTAAAAATTAAAAGTAAACATATTTATTAATTGAAAACTGTTTGTTTTAAGGGCTTAAAACGTGTCCATACATGTCTCAAAATCGAATTTTCTGCAATCATCATTCTTTCTCTCGATAAATCCTTCGTGTATACAAATGTAAAATACATTATTAATTAGGAAATAAATAAAGTAATTAAATAATTAAACACAGCTTAATTTTCTTTTTTTATCTGTGAATCCTTAAATCGCATTACAAAAAAGATTATATATTAATTTAAATCAAATTATAATCATTATTAATTATGGGAGACAAGCAGAGAAAAATAGACTCCAGCGCCGGGACTTGAACCCGGGTCCTCCGCATTTCCAGTGCAGATGCTCTGAACCAACTAAGCTACGCGGGAGAATGATTTTTCTTTGCCGTAACTGATAATTATACCCCAGATCCAAGCTTTCAATATTCCCTACATATTTAGCAAGTCAATTTATGACATTAGAACTAAATCGAGAATTAACGCTTATGATTATAAGTACTCAATTAGTACCTGTACCTTGTACAATTAATTCGAAATTCAATTATTTAAGTTTTGGTAGTTTTCATACTGCGGAAAGTTTAAATATCAATTTAAAATATTTAAATTTATATTTAAACTTTCCGTAGTATGAAAACTACCAAAACTTAAATAATTGAATTTCAGATTATATATTATTAACGAAGGTCAATTTTTTTATCAGTATTTATTATGAATAACTGTGTTTCTTTTCACTATTTTGTTTCAAATAAGTGATAAGATGTTGGAATACCCACAAAAGAATCATCATTATCCTTTTTAAATTTATCATTTGGAATAAGGAATTGTTTTTTTTTAAAACAACAATTGTCTCTGACTAATATTATTTTTCCTTTTAACAAATATCACACATAAATATGAACAATGTAAGATTGTAATACAAAAGAAGCCTACGATAAGGAAAGAAAAAAACAAAGAAGAGACATGATTCAAGTGAGAAGAAGCGGTTTTAAACAAAAGATAATACAGAAACAGGCCGAATATGTGGGACAAGATAATAGAACTATGTATTGAGGGGGTTTTCCCCGTAACCTCCCTCTCTTGGTTACCTTCCGTACCGCTCTCAGCTCTGGAGCACCCTCCTCTTTCAAACTAGTCTTTAGTATCTCTCCGTCAGATACTAAAGCCCCGTTTACACGGTGATAGTTGGTGCGATAGTTGCGGTCATGACAGCAACTATCTCAACGACTATCACCGTGTAGACTACGTGATAGATTTTGTCGCGATAGAATTATTCGCCATCACACTATCTCGTCTGACGAGATAGTTGAGTGTTCTATCACAGCACTCAGAGGAGTCACGCGGATTATATAACAACTTTAACGCTAGATACTAGACGCTGATTGGCTTAATACTTTTTTATCAAGTGATAACAGATTTTAGGCAACAAATATGAAAGCTTGCTTCACATTTGACATCAGATTTTGTTTTTTCGACAATGTGAATAAATTCCTTTTACTGTGTGTGTGTTATATTTTAAAATTATAATATATTTAATGCTTTATTTCCGTATCCCAGTAAAAAATGTATTATGTAGATGCAACATTGAGAGCAAGACAACAAGTTTTGACGTATTTTTACTCTCACCGTGTAGACTGCACACCTCGACGATAGTTGTATGACGTAGGCTGACATGATAGTTCTATCGTGGAAGAACTATCACCGTGTAAACGGGCCTTTAGTCCTGCAAATGAACATAACATTTTGTTCTACATTGCCAATCTTACGACAAAAAAAAAAACTATCGCGCATGTAAACAAAAACAGTGATTCACATAATTTGGCGCTAAAATTCAAATAATGCATTTATAATTTCGCGAAAAAGTAATATACATTTTTAATTAACTTTTTTTTCATATTTATCCTTGAAGCAATATAATAATCTGAATATTATGGTTTATAATTATGCACTTGATTGTTCGACTGAAACAATACATTGTTTGTAAACAAAACGATTGTGGTTTTCTTAATATGACAGGAATATTAATACGCGGATATGTTAACAACCGCGTAAACAAATTTATCGTTATATAATACTGGTTACCCTTCAAACACCCTTCAATTTGTTAACCAGATATTATAGTAATTACAGTTTCAAATCTTCAACATATTTGGTATTATTTTTATTTATTTGTTTATTATTTTTTACTTATTTTTTTTTTATATTACAAATATTTTATATATAATATTTGTCACTAGTTTATATGAAATGACATTCCTATTTATTTATTTTACTTAATTTAATTTTAAAATATTTTATTCAACCGATTCTGCACGTATAGAATTTAATATGTATATATTTAATATTTTTATTATTTAGAACTTTACAGAAAAACGTTTTATTATTTTTAAAACTAATGTTTTAAAAAATTGTTAACTTTTTGATAAATATTTAAAGGTTACTTGTATTATTTTATTTCATTTGATTTTTAATGTTATATTTCAAGCTAGTATATTTAATCTAATTATCTAATTAAACACAAATGTTAATTATATAAAATGTAGGCAGTTTATATTTTATATATTTAATTTGTATTCCAATATTTTTTATATATCTACTTTAATCTTATTCTATTCATTTTTATATATACATAAATTTTATTGTATAAATACAATAGTGTTTACGCTATTTATTGTACAGTCATTTTAAATGTATAATTTTCTTTAAATGTTGTATTTTATATATTAAAGATTGATTATAATATAATATAATATAAATTTAATATTAATTTTANTACAATGTCCGTGCCGTCAAAATGTCAAACGTTCTTGCGATATTGAGCTTCGTAGCGAAGTTTTTAATAATTTAAGCTTTGAAAAGGATCGTTTAGTCGATGCTATAGTAACGGATAAAGCAAGGAATAAAAAATTAAATAAATGCTGAATATACTTCAGGAAAATTAGATGAGAGAGTTGAATTGTCACAAATCACTATTTTAGCCAAATCTTGTTGTTTCTTAGAACACTTTTTTTTCTTCATTTACTTACATAAACAATATATTTGATGAAATATATTATATATATTTTTTAATACCTTTTAATGTAATTACTAATTACTATTATTTATTTATGTTATTATTATAAATTTATATTTTATTTTATTAATTTTTATTTTGAATTATTTTTTAAAGTTGTTAAGGGCAATTATTTTTACAAATCTTTCAAAACAATACCAAGCCTTAACAGTTACTTACTCATTGGCACTACAAGAATGGAAAATAATCATGAAGAAGAATCGGAAAATTGCCATAAACTAATTTGTCTAAGCCAATTTTTAGAATTTTTAACAGCAATTATTTCTTGTTGTTGTGATTGTGTGTCTGTCTGTGATTAGCGTCTGTTTAACATCTAAATAAAGATTCAATATTCCGACAATATCCATGGTAGATAGCCTAAATTTTAGGTCTGAAAAATGATTGTTCAATTTATAAATATTGGCGGAAAAAAGTAGAAAATTAAACATATTTCCTCTAAAATGTTTAAGAAAGAGGAATTTAGAATATCCAAATTATTCTTAAAAGAACTTAAAATACCATCAAGGAAGTTATTTAAAAAAATAAAAATAAAATAACCTTATGTTACATTACCTATACTTCTTTATGTAATACCGCTCACTAAAGAAGTCAATTTTGAAGGGTATTTCTGCTTAAACTAAGAATAATATACAAAAATGAAATTAATAATTTGCTTCATGCTCTTTAGTGGACTTTTCAGAATAATAATAACTCAAACAAAATGATTTAAAATAAATAAATAAAAAATAAAAACACAGTTTAATATAATAAAATCACAAGCACATACAACATACAACAATATATAGAAGCTAACAACAAAAAAAGCCGGGGAAACAACAGGGTTGCCAAAACACCCGGGCAACACTGATGCCGCCCGCTAAATTTAAATTCAATAGAAATACAGATCAAGAAGAAACCACGCCCTTCGAAGGGACCCTTTGAAGGGCAGAACAATTTGTCTTCTTTTTGTTTCATATATATATACACGCTTAAAGTGCTACAACGTTTACCTGAAATATTTTTCTAAATTTTTCCTAGTTTAAATGTTATAGTTATAACGGTTTGTTCACTTGAAATGGGACACCCTGTATATATTATTATGCTATATTATAAATGCTTAAGTATATGTATATCATATTTTATAATTATAATTTAGATTTAATATTAATATCTACAATCTACATCAATATTTATTCATTTTTGACTCTTTATTAGTTTGAGAATAAAAAATAATGCATAAATTAAATTATTGATAATCTAAAATCTTAAATAGGAATGTCAAATAATTATTTGTTTGTAAAAAGAAATTGATATCTTACGTTTTTGCGATATTGTTAAAACCTACAAAGTATATCATATTTTATAATTATAATTTAGATTTAATATTAATATCTACAATCTACATCAATATTTATTCATTTTTGACTCTTTATTAGTTTGAGAATAAAAAATAATGCATAAATTAAATTATTGATAATCTAAAATCTTAAATAGGAATGTCAAATAATTATTTGTTTGTAAAAAGAAATTGATATCTTACGTTTTTGCGATATTGTTAAAACCTACAAAAAAATTAAAACCGTTTACTTTTGTTGTAAAGAAATAAATTGGATGTACAATGAGAATCACGGAGGAATTTCGGACCAAGTGGAAGAAATTTGGTGAGCAGTCTTGCCAGTCTAACAATATCTCAGATTACTACAGCTCTGCAAGAAAATTCAACAAATTGTCTTCAATAAGTAAGCTTTAATTGTTATTATTATTAATCTTATATGTACATACATTTTAATTTGGTTTATAAAAAAATTATATTGAATAGAATGGGGCTACACTGTTAAAATTTAAATTTTTTGATGGGATTCACAAAATCTACGACGCCATCTTATTTATTAGACTCTAGCAGCCTAAACCTACACTGTAGAATTTTAATTGTTGTACAAATATGTATTTGAAAATGGGACAAAACTGTTTTAACATATAAATTTTTGATGGGATTCACAAAATCTCCGACGCCATCTTATTTATTAGACTCTAGCTCTCTAGCTGCCAAACACTGTAGAATTTAAATTGTTGTACTATACTTCAAATATTTTTAACTTGTAAACATTTTTCGTCTAAATGTTAAAGATGCAAACACCCATCGACATAACCCTAACTAAAAGTGCTCTGTTACCTCTTAACTGGTCAGGTACTTTAATTACATTGACAATCGTAAAATTAGAATGTTTTTTCCTCTAAATCGAACAAAAACGTTTGTTATAAATTAAGTAAATTTTAATTTAAATAAAATTATAATTATTATTTACACTGGGAGACAGACAGAGAAAAATAGACTCCAGCGCCGGGACTTGAACTACGGGCCTCCTATATAGACATTTTTTGTTTATATAGATAGCTACAAAATCGTAAATAAATATAGTAAGGCAGCAAAATAGAATTTTACTGACGAGTGATCAGATTAGCTTCCGAGTCAGTGTTTCGGCGTGGACAGGCTACGAAAATTAACTGCCGGTAATCTAATCAATTGACGCAATGAATACACGAGGCAGAAATGTCGCCTTTTCTGTCATGTTGTATACAAAATTGTATTAACGGGTGGTAGGAATCGTAGGAAAATTTAACTGATAATATAACATAGTTAATAACTATGTTATGTGTTATATTAAGATTAAGATAACATATTAATATTAGCTATATTTAAGTGTTTATTAAAAAATAATCGAATAGGAACCTCTGGGATAATAGCAATAAAGTGAATATCAAGCAATCAGGCTGAATCAACAACAAAATACAATACACGCATTAAGGCTCTACCGCCCTCTGAGGTTAGGAAAAATAGTAAAATTCTAATAACTCTGGTTCTAAGCAAGATGAAGCTGCAGTGCCAGTGCAGCCAGTTACTCCGCTATAATTAAAAAGATCCGCTAAATTTAATTAAAGATCTACTATTCATTGAATTTATTAAACGCAGAATTAACAAGTATAAAAAAATCTATAAAAATAAAAATAAATGTTTATCCGAATGCTCTTATTTCTTCCTAAACCTTCATCCGATTGCGATGAAACTTTGGGTAATGGTTGGACGCATGGCCGGGAAGGTATCTGAGTTAGTAAAACTATGTTACAATATATAGGAACCCGGGCTGCGCCGGGTAAGTAAGTAATCCATTTATTGGAAATAAATTAAATACAAAAAAGTTTAGTTTTTTTTAAATCCTAATTTACATAGGTATTTCCAAATCAGGTGGTAGCTGTGGATAAGCTTCGCCGGGTAAAAGTAATTTTATAAATAAAATGTTTATTAATTATAAATTATTGCTAACATTATAACAATAAAAATGTTGCTGCCTAGGCAGTAAACTTTTTCGTAATTTTACTGCCCTGACAGTAATATTGTTTTATGAGCGTAACATTGAATTTTAAAAATACAGATTAATCCAAAATAGATCAATTTCGTACCACTGAAATATCTGACCACTAAATCCAATCTTTTGTACTAGTTCGTTGCCTTCCTATCGGGTTTGCTTAAACATTTTATTATTACTGGTGCACCAAAGTTCCTAAAATCGTAAGCAACTTAATTTAGTTTAAAATGAATATAAATTTGCATATTTATAACCTTAATAATATATGGGCTTGTTCGGAATTTTATCAGCTGTTTGTGATATTAATTAAAATTATTGTTCAGTTCATGTTTGGAGAAGGCCTCAAATTCTAGCACAAGTGGAGCTAAATGGTGATTGTGAGAAAAAAGTGAACCGTTAACCAATAATATTTTTTTATTATTTATTTATTTATTTCTCAATGTGATTTACTTTAGAATATTCATAACAGTATATGCATTAAATGTTACGTTATTTTACATTTCAAAATGAACAGATAAAGATTAGAGCCTACATTTAGCGTAGAAATTGATACTTTATGAGTATGTACTTACGAAAAAAAAAAAAAAAACTTTTAAAACAATGTAGTTTAAATTAAACGATATACCGCAATTGGTTTCATTATGAATCACGGTTGTAAATTACTAAACATTTTTTTTCTTTTACCACACGCTTAAAAAACACGTGGAAAATAATTATTATCAAAATAGACTTATGATAAAAATCGTATCTATCGCCGTTGTTGATAATACAAAGTAGAAATTTATGTATTTTACTGTTATGATATATATTTATACTACTCATCAACTGTGGGGAAAATAGATAATATGTTTCCGGATATGATTTTGTTTCATAGCGTGTAGAGGAAGTGCTTTAAACTTTGCGGAAACAGCCATTTATACTTAATTAAATTAACAGCAGCATTCGTATAAATAAAATTGTATTTGTGGGGATTGGGCTAAAATAAAAATGTAAAATGTAATATAATTTAGATTATTTCTGCTATTTGAAGAGTTAGAGATAAATATTGAGTATTTATAGGGTGGAGCTTAACAATAAAGTTGAAAAAAGGAGAAAATATTGCTTAATTATAGTTAAAAAACTTAACATAATAAATTGGAAATCTAGGTAGAGTGGCATTTGTTGAAAGGGATCAACATTAATAGTGAATTACAGGGTGGAGATTAATTGTAATGGTATTGGTATTAACAGAGGTTGTAAAATATGGGGTAGAGGTAAATAGTGATAGGGAATTACAGGGTGATGATTAATTCAAATGGTATTAACAGAGGTTGTGAAATATGGGGTAAAGGTAATCGTATATAGGGAATTACAGGGTGGTAATTAATCCTAATGCTATTAACAGAGGTTGTTAAATATGGGATAGAGATATATAGTGATAGGGAATTACAGGGTGGTGATTAATCCTAATGGTATTAACAGAGGTTGTGAAATATGGGGTGGAGGTAAATAGTGATAGGGAATTACAGAAGTACAAAGTAATTGATGAGGTAAAGATCAACAGTAACAGTAACTAAATAACTAAATAATATCAATGATAATAAAGAATTGCGGACCAGAGATTAAACATATTAAGTTTGATAATCATAAGGAGGGAGGGGGGTTCACAGTGATAACACAATATAACTTATCACAATTAGGATTAATGTACATAATAGTGATCAACAGTAAAGGTAGACCGAACTCAGACATAATCGTGACCACAAAAGGCAATAAAGGCAGGTGTCGATGTTACTATGTCGCGCATTGACTCATTAGTCATTAGGTTTTGCCAATGATTCAACATACTCATTATTTCCCTACAAAGTTCTTCTCGTCAAAAAATAATTTCTAAGTTCTTAAATTATAACTAATTGTATCATTAGGTTCGCATTTCTACCTAAAAACATACCTAATTCATTTATTGCTTTTCCTACTTACAAATAAAAGTTCACATGTAGAAAATATAATTCGATTTGGTACCGAAAGAATATAACTTACTTTACTTATGTTAGTTACTGGTTACTGTCCTGGTCCTGATTCGTTTTTCTTCCCACAATCTTAGCGTATGTTGTTTCTGATTAAACCTTCCTTGATTCTTTCTTCCATAATTTAGTTTTGTAAGCGATTATCTTCGCATTTAGTTATGTACTGAACGTTTTTAGTTTTGTACAGCTTGTGAACACGTTTAGTTTCTCTTTTCTCAGTTAGGTTTGCATGCGTTGTGAATACTTTTAATTTCTCGGTTAGTTTTGTGCAGGTTTTAGTTTAGTTTCTCAGTTAGTTTTCTCAGATTATTATCTCGTCAATGAATTACAAATCCATCTTTATACAACGCAACGCTAATGTACCATTAACGATAGGATCTTCTGTCGTTTAATTTATGCATCACGCGACAATTGTCGCGGGATGCATGCGACTTCTCTAATAAAACAGTTTAAACCAGTAGTGTTGCCTGTAGGAAGTCTACCTTACTTAATGGTGAAGTATTTTTGTTGAAGTGACTAACAGGATAGAGATAAAAAATTATAGTGAATTATAGTGGATGGTTACATAGCCTGCGTAAGAAATGATAGCGAATTGTTGTGGGTATTAGACATAGCCTGTGAAAAATGATAACGCATTTTTGTGGATATTAGACACAGCCTGTGAAAAATGATAGCGAAAAGTTGTGATATTTGACATAGCCTGTGAAAAATGATTGTAAATTGTAATAGATGTTTCACTTACAGGTCAGAGCTCTGTAGTGATTATAAATCAAGAAGTAGATGTAAATATTAACAGCTATAGTGATTTACAGCCTTATAGGACAGACCCCAAGCAGCAATTGTGAATTATAAAGTAGAAATTAACAATGGCAGTGACTTAAAGATCAGAGCTCAGTTGTAATAATGAATTCAGAATTCAAAGATGAAGATTAATAGTGATAATGATGTAATAAGATTAACTAATGATGATTTTTTTAATGATCAAATTATAATTACTATTTACAAGGGGAGACAGACAGAGAAAAATAGAAATCAGCGCCGGGACTCGAACCACGGACCTCCCCATATTTCCAGTACTGGTGCTCTAGCCAATTAAGCTACACTGAAGAATAATTTCCTCTGTCGACAACGATGATTGTAATAGATACAGGTACTAATTGGGTACTTTATAATTACAAGTGTTATTTCTCGGTCTAGTTCTATTGTCGTTAATGTTGACTTCTAGACTTATAGAAAAATTTGAAAGTTTAATTCGGGACTAGGTATCGTTATCGACTGAAAAAGTCATTAAAATAATATTGTTACTGTTTGTTAAAGTTTCTTGAAATTTGTATTATTGTTGTAGCCTGAAGAAGTCATAATGTAATGGCGACATATAGCAGTTTCTAAAAAGAGGAAGTTGTGATGTTTATTTATTATATTTAATACAATTTTATAAAAAGAAATAAAACCCTAAAAAGGCCAATTTCTAAGAAGAAATTAATCTAGAAAAATGATAAAGAAGGGTGCAAAAAAAGATTATTTTTACTAAGAAATAAAGGAGGAAAAAATTAATAATGATTTACAGATCGTTATTAGGAAGCAAGATCATCACTGAATGTTATGAACGTAACTCCTCCTCGTCTAAAAATTACGTATTTGCTATACGTATTTTCAAAATCTCAAAAATTCGTCATATATTAGACGATGATTTATATTCCAAAGGTCGTATCATCAATAAACTAAATAAATGCAATCTATATGTGCGTCATTGAACTCATATATCTATCTTTGATAATGATTAAAGTAAAAATATATTTATGCATATAAATTTATTGTAATTCTTATAAAATAGAGAAACCAAATTGATAACAAGCTTAATATAAACTAATTATAAAATTATAGTTACCTTATCTTGAAAGAGAACATTTTACGTGCAGAAAATAAAAAAATATATATTATTAACAGTAATATTTTGATTATAAATCATTAAATAAATAATAGTCTGCCAATTTGATTGGCACATAACTTCCTCGCGTAATATTACGTTATACTTTAACGATTTTTTTCTTTTAAGACCTATTATTATTTGGCCTATATAGGGTTAAATAGGTCCTCTCTCCTTTACTCCTTTAATCTGTCACAGTTGTTGTGTTTTGTTCATGTATAAAAGCATTATTTTGGCATCAAAGGGTCAGCTCAATAGTCTCCTCTATACTAACCTGATGTGATACCTGTTGACCGAAGCCAGTACTCTTATGTCCTCAAATTTTATGAAATAGCTGGTTTTATCAGAATGTTGTGCAATCGCTGATCTGTGATCTTTGTTCTTCACTGCTCTTAAGTGTTCTTGTAGGCGGGTAGAGATGAATCTTCCGGTTTGTCCGATGTAGTTTTTGTCGCAACTGCAAGGGATTTGGTAGACATCGTAAGTTTTGAGATGAAATTAATCTTTCGGCGATTTCAGGAAGCCTCTGGTGGTCATGTGGGCGTCGAATGTGGCTCCGATGTCGTGCTTTCTGAGAATCCTGCTCATCTTGTCGATCGTTCCTTGGATGTAGGAGAGATAAGCGTTCCGTTCTTTCTGCTGGGGTGCGCGTTCCTCGGTAATCTCCTCGCGGTGGATGGTTCGTATTACGTCTTCCTTCTTGGCTGACTTGAGGTACTGCTTCTCTTCTTTCTATGAGGTTTCATCACTGATCCTGAAGCCCTTTGAAACTAATGAGTGTACCAGTGTACCTATCCGTGTGCGTGGGCTTCCTGTAGACGGAGTGTCCTAGAGTTCCGTTGGTCGCCTTCGTTACCAGCACATCCAGAAAAGGTAGGCAGTTCTACTCTTCAACTTCCATAGTAAATTGAATTTTCCTATGAATCTAATTCATATGACGGAGGAAATCATCCAAAGGCTCTCTTCTGTGTTTCCATACAAGAAAAACATCGTCGACATATCTCCACCAGCAAGACAGTTTCGAAGCAGCAGAAACGATGCCACCAGAAAACCAAGCGGTTTATTACGAGTCTACCCGCCCACCAAGTTGACATTATAATTTATTCAAAATTAATATATATTTTCAGTTAAGATATGGGCCGACGTAGGTAAATTTAGATCATTCCAGTTGGCTACCCGTAGTAAGGGCGGGGAGGCCTAGCCTGGCAAACAAACCATTTTTGAATCCTTTTTGCCAACCCCAGACGTTCCCACATCCCTCAAACAACCTCCACCTCACCCTCAAACCTCCTGGTTTGGATTATAAAGGAGTACTTACAAATTAAGTCTATATTCAATTCAAATTGACTTTGAATTTTCGTTAGCCATAGATTATTTCGATCAGTGTTATTAGTTATAGATGATTTGAGCAGTGTTATTAGCCATAGATGATTTTTACTATGTACAATGTCCAAGTCGAGGGGACCTTTCCTCCTTAAGAAAAATTTTTTAGACATTAATTGATAACAGAATGTAGCAATTATATTGCAATATTCTGATTATTTCAACTACTACATTACTGCGTTATCTAGCTTTTAAATTAAGCATTAATAAAATCCGACAATTATTTATCGATTTATCTTATTTGAATTCTGACACAAAATACAATGAGGGGAATGTGCAGGAAAATACAAATGACGTTAAATATGTATGTACACACACACACACACACACACAAATATAAATNCACACCTATTACCCCAATTTTGAACCACTTCCCGTCATTCAATCTTCCCCAAATTTTGCACATAGAAATAACTAAGGTGAAGATTATATATACAATTGACCTACTTATATACACATACCTACAATTAACCTACCTATATTACCGACACATATATACGTGTGTTTAATAGTGAAGTCGTCATGACATTTAAATTGATCGATTAGAACATCAATTATATTTTCTTTCCATTGATAACTAATTGTTTTGTTTTTTTCGTAAAAGAAAGTTTTTGTTTTTTTTAATGACGCACTGAAAATACACAAACAAAAAAAACACAATAATTTGTAGTAAACCCTAATTGATAATAATTCTAAAAGAAGAACTCCAATTTTTCTTTTTTGTTTAGCAGTCATTTAAATGATATATTATGCATGAAAGGCTGCGTAGTGTATAATCAAAAAAATAAAATATCTAAAAGTCATTTTGCTATATCTATCATTTGTCATTCTTAAATGGACTAAATATCGGTCCGAGACAACTCAGACAAACTTTCTTATTCTCACAGATGTTGAAACTGTATTTAAATTCATCGAGAATTATATTAATTCTTAATTTTTGTATTTATCTCATTTATTTGATTTTTACAAGCTTTTATTTAACTTGCAATGTTAGTATGTATGTTCGGGTCAAATCTTGCGTCTAAATTTTAAAGCAGTTATACTCAACCGATTGAATTGAAATTTTGCATACACGCTTAGATTGGATAACAATGCATGGTTAGCTAAGTAGCGTCATTCTAAATCCAATATGGTGTACAGCCCAAGATGGCGGACTAGTTATTTTTTTAAGAACGCTCTGATATGGGTATAAAATGAAAGGGTTTGCTGAGAGGAATACGAATAAAAGCTTGTTTTTAAAAATTATTTATAATAAAATTATTTAAAAACATTTAAAAAGCGTTCAACAGGTGGTTGTTTACATTTTATTTTTAATTTTTTTTAAAAAAGTAATTTTATTTTCATCAATACCTCGGAAACTAGATTTTCTCCCGGAAAAAAAATGTATATCGTTAGATACGTTAGAAATCGAGATATCTTTAGATACGATATAGAGTTATTGTTAGATACGTTAGATCGTAATTAAATCGTTAGATATAATGGAATACATTTTGAAAACTGTTATCCAAATCGTCGGAACCGTTTTCGAGAAATATTGTTTTCATGTTTTTTCAGAGTTTTTGGGGGGCAGCGCCCTCAAATTTAGAGTTAAAATTTATTTTTCGATTCCGCCATGTGGTATGTTTTTTCTGAACCTGTTCACACAAATTCATCAAAATTGGGCCAGCACAATTTAGGCTTCAAGCAAATGCACTGACGACATATTACAGAGAGTAGATGACAGACAGATTTTTTTTTAAAAAACTATTTTTTTGAATTCAGGGCACCTAAAAATTTGTAAATCCATCAAAACCTCAAAAGCTAATTTTACGCGCCGTCACAATACTTTCTCTTTATATATACTACGTATAGGAGAAAGTAAAAATTAATTAGTTGATAATATTATGTGAAACTAATAATAATTGAATAATATTAGCTCATCAAGTTCATTTTATCTTTGTGCTGTTGTGGAACAAATACTTCAACTTCCCATTTGATTATAGGTTTTTACCATAATTAAGTGGTATGATTAGCTTGAAAGAAAAGTTAAACATAAAGTACAATATTTGCTGTTGTAATAAAATTTAGGAATAAAGAAATGGAACCCTCTTGTTCTATTACTGTACAAAGTCGGCTTTTAACCAATAGTGGTCACCTTCAGTTCCGGTGAGACGGGTCGAAATCAGTCGAGGATGAGATTATGTATTGCGACAGCGACAGAGGTCGGAATCTGACAAATTCTAGAACTAAATTGTGTAGGGTTGGCACATCGATAGCTAAACACGTCTCGATTGTTTAACATCGATGTTAGTAAAGCATCGATATTTTCGATGTTTGATATCGGACCGAAGTAATATCGATGTTTTCGATGTTTGACATCGCACCGAACTAATATCGATGTTTTCCATCGATATTTTCGATGTATGATATCGGATCGAAGTAATATCGATGTTTGACATCGCACCGAACTAATATCGATGTTTTCGATGTTTGACATCGCACCGAACTAATATCGATGTTTTCGATGTCGACATCGCACCGAACTATCAATCTCATTCCAAACATCGATGTTTTCGATACATCTAATCCGATGTCCCAACCCTTATGTGACTCTACACATCTAGAAAAACTACTTCTATAATAAAAATGTGGCACGACAGTGCTTGGAGAGCGAAAGGACTTACAGCAATATATTGCAGCTGCGATAAAACCGTATTATTGACTTCCGAAACTAGATGGACACTGACACCACTTCACTTTAGTAGCTACTATGCTGAGTAGCTTATCCTCCCTTTCTTCCTTTTAACTGTATATTACTTCTTCCTTTCTACTATATTTTTTTCCCCTTTGTTTACCGTGATTGTTTTTTTTTTTATTATTACTGGTCTTATATTACTTTGCTTTGTAAGTTTCATCGCACACCTATTACCCCAATTATGAACCACTTTCCGTCATTCAATCTTCCCCAAATTTTGCACATAGAAATAACTAAGGTGAAGATTACAGAAACCAAAATAATAATAATAAAAAAACAAAATGGCGTCATATTTCTTTGCTTTTTAAGTTTCATCGCACACCTATTACCCCAATTTTGAACCACTTCCCGTCATTCAATCTTCCCCAAATTTTGCACATAGAAACAACTAAGGTGAAGAATACAGGGGGAAAAAAAAAAAAAATTGTACATAAGACCAGTTTTCAAAAATGGAATTTTTATATTAATTATTATTTCTTTCATAGCATATGCTTTTCTTTTTCGCCGTTTTTTGCTTCTTCCTTTCATTTACAGTGTGTGTTTCTTCATTTATTTAACAGTTAGTACTTGTTTCTCCTTTTCACTGCCTATGCTTCTCCCTAGTCTATACAGTAAACAATTCCTTCCTTCTATTTTAAATACTTCCTTCCTTCCGTTTACTGTAAATACTTTTTCTTTAGTCTACTGTAAATACTAGTTTCCTTCCATTTTTTACAGTAATACTTACTCGCTTCCTTCCTTTTTACAGTAAATACTTACTCGCTTCCTTCCTTTTTACAGTAAATACTTACTCGCTTCCTTCCTTTTACAGTAAATACTTCCTTCCTTTCTCAAGAAATCCTACTTCCTCTTGTAATGGAGGCATCATTACTTTAACAGTGAAGTCTGATGAAGATAGTTCTTTGAAGAACGTCGTATCTAAGCGGGGGAAACCCCAGTCCTTTAAAGCTATCACAAGGATTATTCTCAAGGGAAGCTACTCATAAAATGAATCATTAACGACATTATTACATCAACTTTGATGATTATTATCACATAATAATGATTAAATGCTTTTCAGAATGATCATGAGTGCGAAATCAAGGGATTTACCTGATATCTAATAGGACTCTTTTCAGAATGGTTTAACATAAAAATGTAATCCAGAAATGTTCAAACCACAATTTAACACATCCTGGATCTGTTCACTTACAATGTGAATCATAATCAAATTGATTTTGCTACCAGGTAGTGATTAATCCAATGAGCCCTTAATGCCCGTGATAAAAACCAAGGGTTTTACCCAATCTCATAGAGTTACCTCTTCCGGAAAATTATGAGCAACAAGTTAACTAATGTCAATGTTTAATACAACTTGACTTCTTCCAGAATTTGTACATTAACTTTTAGTATAATATATTATTGGAACGAAGTTCCTTATGGCACGTTCTGGAGCCCGGGAGTGAATCCGAAAAAACGACCAAAATCACTGTCACGCAAAATCCGTCACGAAATCTATAGATTTTTTTTTTTTTTTTTTAATATATATTTTAAGAAAGTTTGACGAGAATCAGACGATTCGTTAAGATTGATAAAATGTTTTTAAATTGACGTAAAAAAAAATCTATGTAGGGTAATCTTCTAGTCAGTCAGGTTAGTAGGAAATAAATATTTAATTAAGAAATTTAACTTAAGACCCTGCAACAAGTAAAGTAAATATTTAATGTTGTATATTGTATATGTTTAAGTTTAAATAATGTTGTTATAAATGGTTAATGTCTTAATATGGGTTAAATTCAGTAAATTTTTGATACCAATGTGTAATTAATATATTTAATAAATTGGTTTCTAGCTTGAGAATGACCCAAGGAGGGGTCGAAATATCGCAAATGGGAGCGTTTTAATTTTTCCTTTAGACCAAAAATTAACTATTTAAACAATACAAGGAAACAACTACTTTACTTACTACTATAGATGACGATAACTTGAGTAAAAGATCACCGAGTTAGATGAAATTTAGTACACATGTTCATTTTACCAGTGCCCAGGCTGAGTTCTTCGGAAAATGTTATCCGCCCAAGCGTTCACGCGCAACACACGCGTAAACGTAAGCTTCAAAAGACGGGAAAAAGTGTTATTAAGGAAGCCTCTTACTTGACTTGTTTTGATTATTTTTGTTATATATATCAAAAATGACACTTTTTTACTGGTCTTATATTACTTTGCTTTGTAAGTTTCATCGCACACCTATTACCCCAATTTTGAACCACTTCCCTTCATTCAATCTTCTCTAAATTTTGCACATAGAAACAACTAAGGTGAAATATACCGAAAAAAAAATTGTACAGAAGACCAGTTTTCAAAAATGGAATTTTTTATAATAATTATTTTACTGGTCTTATATTACTTTACTTTGTAATTTTCATCGCACACCTATTACCCCAATTTTGGACCACTTCCCATCATTCAATCTTCTTCAAATTTTGCACATAGATACAACTAAGGTGAAGAATACAGAAACCAAAATAATAATAATAAAAAACAAAATGGCGTCAAATTTCTTTGCTTTTTAAGTTTCATCGCACACCTATTACCCCAATTTTGAACCACTTCCTGTCATTCAATCTTCTTCAAATTTTGCACATAGAAACAACTAAGGTGAAGAATACAGAAACCAAAATAATAA
>KZ652105.1:121324-156307 GCA_001010745.2 Gerris buenoi
TATATACATATATATATAAAGTTTTATAAGACCTATTTTTTCGTGATCAGGGGCCTTTGAAACGAATTTTGGCCACATTCCCGGGTCTAACTCCCGCCATGAGGGTGGCTCCACTAGCGAATTTTTTCCAATGGAAATTCGCTAATAAAAATTATCAAAAAAAAAGTCCGGAGTAATTTATTGTCTAATAAATAATTTAAAAACAATCAAACGTCGACAACACAGTAATTCTCATTAAGTCGAGAATGCGGAAGACTAAATATTCCTATGAATGGTTAACAGAAATGCCTAAAATTCTTTCGATCTGACTCGTAAATAGGCGGAAAAAATTGTAAAACAATAAACTTATTCTAGAAAATAAAAAATGAGGTAACTAGAAATATATTACGTACTAATATTTCCGGATCCGAACTATTAAAAGCTAGTAAATGTTTACTTTATGAATGAAATAATGACGAAAATGGATAAAATGAACTAACTAGTGTCTTATCATTTGAATAATATAATACCAAAAAAAAACCTCTTATCAGTTATGAAGTTCCAGTACGATTGTTTAATTTCATATGGGAAATCCTCTCTTTTAAAAAGTCGAAAATCGTTTCTCATTAAAAGCAATTTTGTAAAATAAACAGCATTGGGAAAAATATATATTTTGTTGTTTGGCGGGGGCCAAGCTATTATGGTGGGGGCGAGGTCCCGCGGTATTCCCGGGTTGTTGTGCGCATGCCCGGATCTGCCTTTCTAATAACCTACCAGTGTAGCTCCATACCAAAGTTTATTCAGTCACTACCCAACACTTGAGGAGTTCATATGTGCTTGTGATCTTTTTGTATAACAATATTTTAACCTATTTACTTTTGAAACAAAAACATAGCTTTGCGTAATATTTTTATTATAGAATTGTATTAATTTTTGTTTAATCTTTACTTTGAATATTATTTAAATTCGAATGTGGAATTATTTTTGAAAGTTTTGTTTAATTTTAAAAACATACGTGAATGATTTCCGTGTCGTTCGAACATCTTGTGCGTTTCAAGGATAAATCTTATAACTCTTTTTGTTGTTGTTGTTTATCTATAGTGCTGTTTTTCTGATTATTGATCTGATTAATAATTAGTTAAGTCGTGTGGGAGATAAATAGATAACGAAAATAAACTGAGTAAATAAAGCAAATAGGCAATTATGTCTTGGACTAATAAAGGCAAATCGCAAAAAACAAAATCCTCTAAAGACGATAAAGAAAAACCGTTTACGGAACAGCAAACTAAAGATTCTTTTTACGATTCCGGTCGTACAGATTCCGGCTTCCTGTCGGGGAGTAACCTGGTGTCGGATAGCTGTCTGTCCGGAGAAATATCACCGCCCCCGGAAAGATCTGACGAGGGCTCGTCCAGAGGCAAAACGGATTCCTACAAGAGGCTTGACTCTGGAGTAGATATCACGGATCAACTGAGTAGTTTGGATATAGACGAACGTTTCAATAACCTCAGTTCAGAAAGCCAAGGTTCCAAGTCGTCCGGATATGGCCATAACATCCCTGTTCTCAAAGTAGAAAGCGCAATACCATGGGAACATCACTTCCAGCAAGATGAAGAAGGCGATTCGTAAGTAAATTTTATCGTTTTATTTATATGTGCTTTGATGAAAAATGTTATCACATGTGTAATTATTAAGTATCTAACAGGTGTTTCTATCATATATTTTGATCAATACTGATTAACAGTGCGATGCTATTCCTTAAAATTTATTAAGATAATCGTTTTTTAAAAAACTATTCTTTGTTGTATTAGGTATATTTGTCCAATTCTAGTGCCCCAATTACTTCCAATTTATTTGCTGATCCCCCACTTTTTCTTTTTACTATCATATTTAATTATAAAATAATTTTATAGTTGCTGGCATAATTTTAAAAAGTACAAGGCAGTACACGTTGTTAAATTATTCATAAATGTTTAAGATTTTTATTTTTTAATAACCTGCTAATTGTAACCTTCCTTTCTTTGTATAAACATATGTTTACTTTTAAAGTTATTTTATTTTACACATCTCAACATTGACCATGCATTGTGATAAAAAATTAAAACTATTTTTAAGAAATTAGATCATCTAGCAATTTCTAGCTGCTTTCATCAAAGATTTCAACACATTTTTGTGCTAATCTAAATATAGGTTAACGGTTTAATGGGGCTAAAGTTTATAGCAATTACTGTATGAATGTTTATCAATGGTAAACATTAGTAAACGATTGTAAATCAATAAGTAAACATAAGTAATTTCAACTAAATTGTAAAGAGTAAATCCGGCTAAATACCTTTTCTTTGTTACTTATTTTATCTGTTGGTATAACCTGTATGCATAACCTACTGAGGTAAATAAGAATGGACCATTAGTTTGTTGACAAAGTGACAATTCAAGTATTGTTAGCCACATTTGGAATTAGATAATTTCATATGTGGTTTTGAATTTCAAAATAGGACATTGATAATTAAGTATATGCTATAGGTTTGTTTACATTTACGTTTAAGCTTATATGTTTTTATAACGTGTGAGTTAATCATAGCTAATAGAGCTTGTGATATGGGGTTTTTCATTTGGTACAAAACTTTTGTAATTCACTCTTTTTTTCAATTTATTATCTTATAAATAACATTACTTGTCTACCAACAATGTTTAAATACTCCTTACTTACTAATAATCGTACGTATATTCATTCATTACTCCTTACCTATCAGTACTTCTTACATATCGATTCCCCTTACATATTTGTCAATACTCCTTACTTACCAATCCTCTCCTTAATTATCAGTATTTCTTACATATCAATACTTCTTACTTATCAATCCTCTCCTTAATTATCAGTACTCCTTACATATCAATACTCCTTACTTATCAATCCTCTCCTTAATTATCAGTACTCCTTACATATCAATACTCCTCGCATGTCAATACTCCTTACTTATCAATCCTCTCCTTAATTATCAGTACTCCTTACATATCAATACTCCTCGCATGTCAGTACTCCTTACTTATTAGTCCTCTCCTCAATTATCAGTACTCCTTACATATCAATACTCCTCGCATGTCAATACTCCTTACTTATCAATCCTCTCCTTAATTATCAACACTCCTTACATATCAATACTCCTACTATTACATATCAGTACTCCTTACTTATCAGTACTTCTTACATATCAATACTCTTCATTATGTATCCATAAGGATCAACCAGGTGTATTACATATCAATTCTCCTTACTTATAAATAGGTACTCCTTACTTATTGTATATCAATATGCCTACTACTTACATATTCAAGTGAATGTACCCAATTAAATTGCACATTTATTAATGTTGTTTAATTAATTATCAATGATTCTTTTCATGAACTGATAATTTTTTTAGTGCTTAGTTTGTTGCCACAATGAATTTTTACTAAATTAACTCGTGCTATACTAATTATTTTCAACCCACTATAACTACAATAGTTGTCACAAATATTAAATGTTTCTTTATAATAACTTAAAATGTTAATACAGGAATGCAAGCTAGCAATTATAAAACCAATAAATGTTGTATAACATTTAAAATTTATTTATATACATACGTATATAATAATTATAATTGATATTAGTAAATTCTACATTTTTCTCTCCTTATATACTGTAATTACGTAACAATATTCCCATGTATTAAAAAGTGATAACAAAAAATACAACATATTATTTTGACCTTGTCAATGATAAGCATGTGCCTTTCTACGACTCAATAATATTTGTATTTTCTGATTTAAAAAAAAATAATCTTTACACATGTAAATTTACATTAAAGCTAACTAGCTAATTTAGTAAGACAATGATTATTTTAAAATGTAATTAATGTAGGATTGTTTAAGGAAATTGTTTCGATTGACTCAGCTGATTAAAGTAATGAGCTGCGTTGTAAAATAGTACAGTTGAATTGTCAGATTTTTTTGTTGAAAGTTAAAGTACTTGGCTAGGTTAGTAAAAACTGGTACTAAACTTGCCAAGTGTGAATGAATAAGTTGGTTTCAGACTTGGTAAAAAGTAAACAAAATGATTGGCTCTCTGTTTCTGTTGACAGTGGCAGTAAGATCACATGTCAGTTAAAAGGAGTCGGATATTGCAAAAGGGCAGCTGTTATTAGTATTACATTTAGTTAAGAAAGGATGACATGTCATTTGACAGAGATTGGTCAGAGTATACAGCTGTTCTTACTATTAAGTTTATTCCTTGGTTGTCATTAGACAGTGGGAGTAATTTCATATGATAATTTGTCATAATCAACAAAAAAAAGTGAATTGACAGCTGTTCTTACAAATAGGTTTAGTTCTTGGCCTGTGACAGACTTTTTATTTAGCAAATATTTATATGATGTGAATTCATGTTTTATAAATGGGATAAGTGGAAAAGAGAGTGTATATGTCATTCACTCACATAGATAACACCCACTCTTATAACTGCATTCAATGGTACATTTCTTATCACATTTAGTGATGTCATAATGCAGCTTGTACAATTCCTCCAACTTTTTAACAAAAAAAAACTTAATAAACAGCTTGGTTTTCCGGAGGAATCCGCGTTTCGTAGGGGATGAAATCTGACGTTTCGCTTCCACTTCTGGAAGCATCTTCAGGGGTGTGGTGCATCATGGTGTTGACCCGAAGCAATCACAAGATGAACTAACGACGCGGATTCCACCGGAAAACCAAGCTGTTACTACGAGTCTACCCGCGGAAGCCTACGCACCAAAAAAAAACTTAGTTACTTCTGTATTTTTAACTAAGTACATAAATGAGTGGAAAAGTACTCCTCCTTCCCCTTCTATAAATTATAAAATCAGGGGCTTAATTCATCAGGTTATCACTCGTTTTAAGTATTAAGAGCGGATAATCACTGATAAAATATTAATACTTTTTCTAATAGTCCAGGAGATAGCGTGCAAAAAAGTGTCTGACTAACTTGTAAACTTGTCTGACTAATTTTGTGTACAAGTTAATCTTTTGGTGCCTTCTAAGAATATGTTGTCGGCCAAGTTTGTTTGCGGGACATAGCTTGGCAATAGGCATTTGAAAAGAACAAACCGGTGGAGAGCGGCCATGTTCCGCCCTTTATGGAGGACAATGTGATTTTCATTATCCTGAATACGAAATTAGTTGACTAAAAATCAAGTTGATTATAGTTCATCTTTTAATAGGTTAGTTTGTCAAATGTCACTCCAAATCAAAGAGGTCACCTATTATGTGACGAACTACCATCAACTTAATTTTTGCTCTACCAACTAAGTTTGTACTCGATCATTATAATCAACGACCACCATAAAGGGAGGGAAATGGCCGCTCACCACCAATTTGTTTTTCTAAATGCCTATTGTCAAGTTATGTCCTGCAAACAAATTTAGCTGGCCATATTATGTATTCTTAAAAGTCACTAAAAGTACATAAAATTCTAGCTTGATGTTAGTCAAACACTTTTTTGCTCGCTATCTCCTGGATAATTGCCATTTGTTCATTAAAAAGCAAAATAATTAGGTTGCACTTATATTAGCAGTATAATAAATCTATAAATTGGGTTTTATATTCTTATTATAGGCATATCATATTTGTTAGCATTAGAATTTTCTATAAATAATTGATAATAGAAGGAAAACAAAACCTGTACATCAATCATCAGATCATGTATCAAACTTAGATTGTTGTTTATTCTTTATGTAACTTAATTGCAAAAATAACAAGTTGATTGTGTATTTAAAAGGTGCTCGCTAAAAAAAATGGGAAATTCCAAAATTGTTTTTAATTATTATCTTTAAGGCAAACTCATTTTTGTTCATGTGGCATCAAATTAAAAGTTGTCTTTATAATTCTTTTTCCTTACCGTGGTTTGATTTGTAGAGGAGTCTTATTTCTTCTTCATATATTAAGTGATGATATAAAATAATGTTATCTTTAGATGCTAAGGCTTCCTCGCTTAGTACAATGATATAGTGCAAGGTCTTCCTGTAGTTTCCTGATCTCAAGTAGGTGGTTCTGCTGATTCGATTCAAGTGCTCAGAACTTCTTCTTAGTAGTTCGTGTTATTCTTAGAAAGTAGCGAGGAAATGTTAACTGGGTATCTCTGTAGAATAAGAAAGAATCCCCAGTAGGTGCTGCTAACAAAGGGTAATAAAGTAATTGCCTAATGATATAGAATTTTTTTTTTTTTTTTTTCAATATAATCACAGTTGTTATACTAAAAACATCCATATATTTAGACCACATTTCCGACTTTTTCTTTTCTTGCAAGTTTCATATTCTTTAAACTTGACCCAGATGTAATAAATTTGAATTGACTAATTGCTCTGTAGTCTTATTACACACAGTTATACAATCACTAATTATCCAACAGGTGGACAAATTGATTCAAATTATATCTGCCAAGACGCAATTATTAATAATAACTTTTCAATATTTGTTTTAAGTGTTTTTTTTTTTTTAATTGGAGCTGCTTAAATTCCCCAAAAAATTCAGGTGTTTTTTACACTATTATTTCCCCTGATACGATTATACTAATGATATCGGGGAAAAAATGCTTATAACGTCTAAATAATTTTGTCATTAGGTGTGGTTAAATTTAGTTTTCAATTAACTATTATTACTGTGGTTTGTCAATAAACTGGTAATTTATAAATTAATCTTGGCATTTTTATTCTAATATTAACCACAAGTTTCTGGTGAAAGGCATCAATAAAATCAAAATCCCCGAAGCAGGAAAATTCTCCAGTTTTGTAATTTGTTTCCCGGCATGGAAAAAATCCCCAATGATGTATTCCCATCAGGTTGAATCAGGGAGAAGGCAAATTCTTTCATTAACTGATCTTAAGGGGAAACAGTTATAATAATTTCCCGTTGGGAAATTTATTTTATGACTAATTCTTAATGGCTTTCCTTCAGAACACTGTCAGTCTTAATGTAGCTTTCCAACCAGTTTATTTAATAATTTTCAATATATTTTTTCGTGTTGATTTTCTTTATCTGTTAGCCAATAATAGACGTTCAAAAAATGTCAAGTATTTATTATATACTTTCTAATAATGTTTATTTTAAACTTATCTTTGATAAATGTAGTGAAAGTTATTTGATAAAAAATGAAATTGTTTATCAATATACTTCAATGGAATTAAATTTTATTAGGTAGGAATTATATTTATTTTCTTTTTATTTCATTAACAGATAAAATAGCATTAGTTTGGTTTTGATTATTGGAGATGAAATTTTACTATTTCAGAACCCTATCAAGAAACCTGGATATATTACCAGTAATCTATTATTGTTTTTAACAAAAAAAATAAATAAATAAATAAATGTAGCACCAATTGAAAATCATTATTTGAAAGAATGCTATTAAACTTACATTCATCCCCAGTAAGCTGATTATTGACTGATTGATAGATTCCAACTGATTGAATGATCATTGTTTTGTTTATTTTGATCTATACTAATTTGTTTTTGTTTGTTTCTTATCAATGTTTCAGATCATTACATATAGCAGTTATCACGAATAGATTTAAGGATCTCGTTACGTTAGTACAAATGATCCCTGATCCTAAATACCTCGATATCAGGAACGATATGCGACAGGTGCGTTAATTTACGTTTATTTTTTTATTTAGAGTACTTAATTATGAAGAAATAATCTTTTTAGTGCTAATACTGAGATTATAGATACTATTAACCAATATTTCTTTAAAATATTGTGATCCAGTTTAAAATTAGTCATTTTTTATTCTGTTTCTGTTAGACTTTTGAATTTTATGTAATTGAATAAGTATATCATCACATTTGGATATTATAATATTATAGGTGTTATATGACTGAATACTGAACTTAAGCTATGCATCTGCAGTTATTGTCGACAAACCTCTATAAGGTCTTGTGTTGTGTAGTTTTATAGTTTATAACAAAATGATGGCTGAAACAAGCTTTATAGTTTATGTTATTTCTCCATAGACACTCTAATATTTTTGTAATTCTTATGTATTTGTTTTCAGACGGCTCTTCACTTAGCAGTACTAACATCTCAAGAGAAAATGGTCAAGCTTTTAGTAGCAGCTGGTGCATCGACCGATTCAGTAGATCATCACGGTAACACACCTCTTCATCTTGCCACCGCAGCCGGTGATCTAGACCTTGTTAAAGAACTCACTCTTTCACCTTCTGAAGACAGAATTCAGAGTATCAGGCTAAAGTACAAGCCACCCCAGCGACCTACCGTACTACCTGAAATCAACATGTACAACTATGAAGGTACTTAACACTTGGATCTTATAATTAGTACACTTAGTTATTTTTTATTTTTAATGAACTGAGTATTATTTGTATCGCACAAACTGGTTTCTTTTCAAAAGTAAAAGTTCTATTATTAATTACTTTAAAAAAAAAAAAAAAATAGAAAAAGATATTCACAAAAGCCTAGAGAAAGTAAAAGATTGTGAATTCGAGGGGAAGGTGACGGGGTATTCCCCCTCAATCTCTCTTTATAATTAGTACACTTAGTTATTTTTTATTTTTAATGAACTGAGTATTATTTGTATCGCACAAACTGGTTTCTTTTCAAAAGTAAAAGTTCTATTATTAATTACTTTAAAAAAAAAAAAAAATAGAAAAAGATATTTCACAAAAGCTAGAGAAAGTAAAAGATTGTTGATTCGAGGGGAAGGTGACGGGGTATTCCCCCTCAATCTCTCTTGATACTGTTAATAGATTCCGATTCCAAGAATAACCCTTGTTGATGCCTCGACTCTACTCAGAGTGGGAGGTAGTCACAGTGAGAGAGAGAGACAAGAATGCAACTAAATTGGTTATTTTTAAACTTCCCTCGACTTCGAGCAAACCAAATTATTTCAGTGCCAGTACCGTTCCATTTTTGGTCTTACTTGTAGAATTCTGTTTTATTTTTAAAATCCCTCATATTTTTTTTCTGTATCTTTAAAGAGCCAAAATAAATTTGTTGTTTATATTAACTCCGACTATAAGTTATTGTTGAAGCAAGGCTTTTTTTTTACATTATTCGAATTGTTTTTAAAACTTTTAAAGAAAAATATGTATAAATAATTTTTCTTAATTTATTATTAGTTACTATAGTTTTTCTATTTCATCCTGTACTTTATTTAAAAAAAAAAAAAAAAATGATCTTTAGTTATTTTTTAAAAATATTATTTACATGACAATTCCATAAGTTATTTCTACATTTTTACAAGAATACTAATCCTTATTTATTTAATTAATAAATCTTATTATTTAAAAAAAAAAAGTTTTTTTTTTTCGTAGCCAATTACAATTTTAAAAATGTATAATTGAGTATAATATGGCGTGTTGTACATTTCCTTTATTAAGCAGTATAATATAATACATTGATTATATTATGTAACAGTTTATATATTATTTTATTAGTTCTAAAGGTTCATTTTATGTATATAAGATAATATAAAGGCCTGTTTAAATGTGTTATCTTTGCAAGACGTAAGGGGGCAAACCCGTTTAGTAAATGCCATGCCAAATTAAATTCACTACGCCACACGTCCCCAACTGAGTTAAACACCCACCCTGTATTGTTAACTTATGTCCTTCGATTTCATTAGACTTTTAATTTGAATGTTAATTATAATCTTATGACAGGTATTGAATTGATTGATTATAATTTATAGTAAAAGGTTTTTCATGTACTGCAGCACCTTTAATTTATGCTGATTTATTTTTTGAATATTGCTAAAATAGTTTATAATAGAATGCAAATCTGCAATTAATGTATTGCATTTTATTTTGAATATAGCTAGGATTACCAAAATATGAATTATTATGAGTGCTTCTGCCCAGAACTTGCGTAGTTCAGTGATTAGTTGTGGGCTAAATAGAAAAGGTGGATAGCAAATTTTATTTTTTATATATAAAAGAGACTAAGTATTAACAGATATTGAAGATAGTTTAAATGGCAAAGCAAATATTTATTGGTAAAAAAGACAGTTAAATCAGAATGTTGACGAAAGTAATAATGAGTGTTCATCTAATGATAGCTTAGTATTAAGTAAAAAAAACTATTATAGATTAAATGATAAATAGTGTAAATGATATGATAACTAATATAAAGTAAGACATAAACAAGTGTGAATCAAATGAAAACTAATACAAAGTAAAACAAAAACTAGTGCGAATAAAGTAATAATTATATAAAGTAAAACAAAAACTAATATGAATCAAATGATAATTAATATAAAGTAAATCAAGAACTAGTGTGAATCAAATGATAAATAATATAAAGTAAGAGTAAGACAAAAAACTAGTGTGAATCAAATGATAACTAATATAAAGTAAAACAAAAACTAGTGTGAATCAAATGAAAACTAATTTAAAGTAAAACAAAAACTAGTGGGAGTTTAATGATAACTAATATAAAGTAAAACCAAAACAAAATAATAATAAAATTAAATTAAAACTCGTATTTATAAAACAAAAAAAAAATACGAGTATAAAGAACAGGCTAATATAAAGAACTACGGTACAAGATAGAAGAGAATGAATGACCTTAAAATAAAAAAGAACAAACGGGCCTTACTATGCACATACTTCAAAATTAAAAAAAAAAATTGAAATAGTTGATATTGTTATTTGTTAATTGTTATTGTTGAATATATTCCATTGTTAAATTGTGGTGTTGCTTAACACGCAATAAACATGTGGGTTCATGGTGAACTAATAAATAAATTACTCTAGTATATAGGTTTTGAACGGGGGAATACCCCAGTGTCGTACATAACGTTATTTTGTTATATACTATAACCATTATACAAGCTGCTACACAACTGGCTTCTTTACATAACTCAAAAATACCCACTTAACCCCCATACTCCATTGCCTTGTTTTACTTCTTTTCATAAATTTACTTCTTCCTCTATCTCTCTCTCACTCTCTCGTTACATTATATACTCATATTATGTATATACATACATTGTGTGTTTTAACGTACATTTATTTTACTTGTATACTGGTTTTTTTGTCAGAGACCTTTATTTGTTGTTTCCATAATGTATACAAGACTGTATAAATAAATAAATCGTAAGCAAATAACTTACATTAAGCAAAACGCGGAAGACAATATTATATATATATATATTTATGTGCATGTGTATATAAATGTATATAATTCAATATAAACACAAACAAGCGTGTTACACAACTGGCTTCTTTAAGATAAGTCGATCTTCTATAAGATCGATTTATAGATAACTCCCTCCAAATTTATGGCTACAATTAAGTTCTTGATTTCGCCTCTGGTTGTTCTGAATATGTAAGCCAAATATTGTCAAAACCGGTCTAGTAGTTTAGGCTCTATGCGTCTCCACAGATACATTTTTTGATAACCTCATTTATGGACTTATGGTAACTTAACATGTATATGGACTCCAATAAACTCAATTTTTTACCAGCTAGGAAAGTTGCGAATTTCTACGTTTATTGTCTAATGCTCTAAGCAGTCTTTATACTAATTTAATTTCCCGGATGTGTTCATTTAAAGATCCTCTTTCGTAATTTATAATAGAATAAAAAAATATATCCTTCACATTTCATTTAAAACTACAAATATTCATTATTACTCACCATTTTTATTATAATTATTACCTCATTTGCTAATTATTAATATCCAATGAATTCCATTGATGGTAATGTAAGACTTTATTTTAGCTTTAATTTTTTTCTTTAAAAACAATTTTCAGCTGTTTTTTCCTGACATAATATTCTATTGAATTGTTTAATTCATGTGGGAATCCCGTAAACCGCAACCATATCGCAGTAATGAAATCTGCTTTTTTACCACCATATTAAAAAATGTATGAATATACTCGTAATTATGTATTTATTTGACCTTTTCGTATTTTTTCTTAATGGTTTAAATTCAAGTAAGAAATATATGTATTTGTATTGTCAATAAATGTATTTACTGTCCTTTGGTAGGCACTGATTTTATTATATATTCTATAACTGGTTACGTATAAAAATGTGACCTCAATCATTTATATAAATCATGTTGTAATATCTCGAGTTTTTAATTCTAGTTGTAAGCATTTACGCTAGAGGTCGTTATTGTTGTAGTTTGAGAAAACTGTTAATTATAGGTTTTTATATAAGTTATTATTATTTATTTTAATTATTATACTATTTATTACTAAGCTATTGTTTTATACAATAAGCGGATTAAGTTAGTTCTTTGACGTATTAACTATAATTGCTCTTAAAATCACGCATAAAAATTATATTTTTTAAATTTTATTTTGACACAAATCGCGCGTAGATAATCATTTTGAATAATTTAATAGTTTATGTGAGTCTTTTCTCCAAAATGCCTTTTATCAAAATCATAAAGATTAAATGGAATATAACGAAAGGGCAATATTGAGTCAGATTCGGTAAGAAAGGAATGCGCGCATTTTTCAGGGAAAACAAAAGACCAACGCAATAAGGGTTTTTCCCTTGTTACTATTATGATTTTTATTTCCCTAATATTTCTCACTAAAGCGGACAGAGATT
Source organism: Gerris buenoi (assembly GCA_001010745.2). NCBI lineage: Eukaryota > Metazoa > Arthropoda > Insecta > Hemiptera > Gerridae > Gerris > Gerris buenoi. The sequence continues at coordinate 133,898 of KZ652105.1, forward strand.
CAACACATGTTTCACTCCAAGATTTGATTCTACAATAAGGGGGAAAAAACATGATACGAATATCATTATCAATATATCTATAGATATTTGTTGTTTTTTTAAAATAGAAATAGATAAACATAGATAGATTCGTGATATCATTGTATTTTAATAATCGATAACAAAATAATCTTTCCTCTATATTTTTTAGTGATAACCTCTAGATATTTTCTTTTAAAATAAGAATATTCTATGTCCCAGTGTGATAATTGACGAACAATACTAGAAATATAAAATAACAAAGTTTTAAGTTGACATGCTATCGAAAAAAAGGAAATTATATACATAATTATATATTTACCTACATATAGGTATATATGTGTGTGTGTTAAAATGTCTAATCATAATCTCTTCGTAGATGTAAACTGATTAATTTATTTTTATTAACAATTAATTTCTTAGTATTTAACATATATGCTAATGTGACTTACAGGATGTTAAGTCTAGGCCAATCTTCTTGTTACTAAAGTTTGTGAGTTCGATTCCCCGAGAGATGTTACATTTTTTATACGTGTAATAACATCATAAATACTTCTAGAACTGGTTAATTTCTTATCTGATTAAAATATTTACTAATACGATCACTAGAAAGGAGTTTGTTACTCTTCTTGTTACTTAAGTTCAATAAACTTATGTATATAAAGTTCAATTTCCAGGGATGAGAGACATTTTTTATACGTATAATCTCATCATACGATACTTATAATGGTATTACATCGATACATTAATGCAAACCGTAATGGATCACTCTCTTCCGGTTTTTAATAATGGAATGTAGACGTAATATATGTGAAGTGAAAATGATAATTAATTAAAAAAAATGCCTTCCCCGGTAACTACAAGTAAATTAAAAATGATTCAGTTCTGAAGAAAACTAACTTGGAATTACGCTTTTGGCAAACTTTTTGTTTTCTAAGCATGTATATTAAAATAAAGTTAGTTTATTGTAGACTTGATTTTTTTTAAGTCGTAGTATTTAAGTACTTATGTACTTAGAGTAGTAATGTTTGACATCCTGTTCAGACTAGACTAAGAGTTGGAGTCAGCTTGCTTTATTATCTCGGGTTTTCCAACGTTACTATACTCCGCTGAGTATTGCTCATAAATATACCAAGGCTTGATCAGGCACTCTGTACCCACGTGTCCCTCTATAATGCCTTCTTATTGTACCAACAAGGCAACTCTAGATATATGCATCATTTATGTATTTATAACAACGTTCATCATTTCCGAAAAATGAAACGTTGTGACATATTGTACAATTGGATTTTTTTTATAGTGAGTGAACTAACAATTGGAGATGGGTGAAGTCGTTATTTTTATCCAACAATAAACCGGGCCTATAATAAACCGATTACACAATTGGAGATGGGCGAAGTTGTTATTTTTATTCAACAATACAATAAACCGATTTCTTTTACCATTTGCCTCTTTTTCTTCAGACAATTTCTTCAATCCTATTCTTGCCTTCTTGCTGCGTTTTTACCTTTTGCCATTTATTCAATAATTAGATACATGATACATGTACGATTGTACGATCAATTAAGACCTTGTTCATTTTGTCATTCGTTCATCAAAAGAACCGTACTATTAATACAGAATTAAGCTATACTACTGTAATCAGTTATAATCAATGAACTGATGATGACGTTATTTACTCAACAGTTATTTGACTCTTCGAGTTGTATTCTCAAAATTCTTTTTATAGAAAGATTTGTAAGTCTATGATACATTTTACTACATACATTATTATCCGGATTATTCTAGAAGGATTTGTAAGTCTTTATTTAATTTTACTATTTACAATATTATTCAGATTATTAAAGAAGGATTTGTAAATCTATAATTATGCGGCTGACCGCAGAATCTGGGTTTATTTCCCGGACCGGGCTCCTCGCTCGGTATTCACCCAGCTGTATATATTAGTAATAAGTAGCTTATGTGAAGTGGCGATTCTAGGTGCGAATGCTAATTATATGGTTTATGCCGCTTAGATTTGTTAGTTATTTGCTGATTTGTAAGTCTATAGTTAATTTCTACATATATTATTAGTCGGATTATTGAAGAAGGATTTGTAAGTCTATATGTAATTAATTTAACTATGTTATATTAGTCGGATATTTGTAGAAGGATTTGTAAGTCTATAATTAATTTTACTATATACTCTGCTCTCTCGGCCCCAAAAAGGGGGGCCCTTTTCTATAAGAGTACCATATCTTAAATCTAATCAAGACTTTTTTAGTTGGGGGTAGTTTTTTTTTTTTGGAATCTATGTCCTGTCCATGTATATTTAATTGCTTTTTTTACAATTAAGTTAATCATTGCTTAGATTTTAGACGGTCTTTAGTTAATGTTATTTATTTGAGCGAAGTATATTGCGCGTTGCTTGAAGCTTTAGTTTAGTTGTTGAGAGACATCGAGTAGGAACTTAAGCGGTTGTAAGAATAAGAACCAAGTGGTTTGAGAAGGTCGACGGTCGAATCGCCTGATGGCGGGGAAATCCCACCCTGGTTCTTCACGTCAGCTTGTTACCGAGGTCCGTCATGTAACCGTCGGCACAACTCCGCCGATTCCACAAAGGGGAGTGAGAATCTACCCTAACAGAACTCATGGGAACTTTCCATTCTTATTTGAAATCTCTCCTTGAGATTGTTCTTTGAGATTCCCCTTCTGTTAATTCCTCCACGTTACCAAATCTAACAAGGTTTTTGTCTTTCTTGTTTTGTTGGAATTTTACCTAAACTCTTTCAAGATAATAATGGCAGTATTGAAGAAATTTTAAACACTGGAACTTTGAACTTTTGATAAACGTTCCAAGCCTTCTTTTTTCTTGCTAACCATAGTAAGATCTTCATTTTAAAGGAGTATATGTTTTAGAAGTACAAAGATGTGTAACTTGTCATACTACCATGCAAAAAATAACAAATTTAAAAGGAGAAATACTCCAAAGTTGCAAATGAGGGAACAATATAAACCACTAAAAAAATAAATATATTTTGTCCTTGTAGATTTTACCCATAATAAACCCAATATGCGTCAAACTTAACATTTTATATTGATTATAAATTAATATTTCTTTATATTTTCGTATTCAAATTTGTATTTTATTTGATTATTAATGTCGGTGAAACCCTCCTTAGTAAATGTTTATGACGTTAATACAAGCACCGGTTTTGTTGGAATTTCGTTTGAGGTTTTTTAAGAGTTTAGTTAAGATCAAACTTTGTTATTACGACTTAATAACAGGGTTGGTAGAACTGGCAACAAGAAAAAAAACAAGAGGGTTCGTCAACAGATGACGTCAGTAAGATCACGTCACATTGAAGATCAGCTGATTCTAATCTAATGTGAAACCATGGACTTGATCTTTGAAAGAGTCTATTCTTATTAACAAAAAAACATGTAGAGTAGTGTGTTACCTTTTTATTTATAATATATTTATATTAGTATTAGTTCTTCTGGATTCTATTCTTGCGGTTTTAAAGGATATAAATGAAACAGTTTTTATTTATCCCCAGAATAACCAAGAATAGACTTCAGATAAAAAGATGTTATTGATGATTTTTTTGTATTAAATCTTTAACAATAACTGATTATTCTTCGTAGGTTCATAAACTCAACTTTCTTATTGTTTCTATATTCATTATAGATCAGCAACTCCAACTCCAACTTTCTTATTATTTTTATTCATCATAAATCAGCAAATCCAGCTTTCTTATTATTCTTTATTCATCATAGATCAGCAAATCCAGCTTTCTTATTCATCATAGATCAGCAAATCCAACTTTCTTATTATTCTTATTCATATAGACCAGCAAATCCAATTTTTTTATTATACTTATTCATCGTAGATGAGCAAATCCAACATTCTTATTATTCTTATTCATCATGGATCAGCAAATCCAACTTTCTTATTCAGGATAGTGATAATATTTTTATTGAGAGAATTATTTGTGTTTGATAAATTTAAACTTTAAAGTTTGCATTGCAGAAAATAAAACTACAACTATTAAAACAAAAATAATTATACCTTATAAACGCCATTTTGACTACTAAACGTTTACAATTATCTTATTAAATAACTTTATTCCGTATGCCTAACCATTAATTACCCACGTTTATTTTTCGAAAATTTACTTTAAAACAATTTTTTAATTAACACAAACTGAAAAATAAAAATTAATATAATATATATTATATCTTTTAGATAAAACAAATTAAAATGATTATTGCTTATGTAACCATATTTAATTGTTGGATGACACACATATATTTTTTTTTAAAAGGAAATTTAAAATTTCCCGTGACAGTTTATTTTTTAAAAGTTGGTGAAACATTTAGATAAGAAAAAAAACTTTATACTTATTACTAGTTTATTCTAGTTTTATCATTTCCGTTTTTTGTTTTTTAAAAAATACGCGCACATTTATAGGGTTTTTTTTGGTGGGAAAAATAATGGGAATTGTATTTTTCTAATACTGTTTCTTTTTAATCTTAACATTGACCCCGTTGGGCTCGAGTGACGTTTAAGCTTTTAGAAAACGACCTCTAATCGTCTTCCGTCGTTGCTGTATATCAGGGAATCCCCCGGTAGAGGCTTTGAACCAGCTCTCGCAAAAAGCGAACATTTCGTTGTACACGTTTAGAAACAGTTTAGCCTTATTAAAAGAACATCTTCGTTGTTTGTTGAACTATTGAAACCTTTTTTTATTAAACAATTCGAAGCTACAGAGAATTAAAAGATAATTTTTTAACATAATAGCAATTAGCAATTGTATGAATTCTTGCGCGAAGAAGTTGTTAAATTGTGAAATACAGTATTTTATAGTATTAATTAAATGTCAATTTTGAAATTCGCCATTTTTTGTGTATAACTTGAATAACGTCAAAATATTTTACGCTATACTTATTGTTTTAAAAGGGTATTCGACAAATTGTTTACGATGCACAATATACCTAAATAAGCCAAATTTTGAAGATAATTGTGTTCAAGAGGCTAAAAGCATTCAAAGACTAAACAGATATTTTAAACGCTTGCGTACCTTTGATCAATTGTTAAAATTTTTGCGTGTGTATATGTACTACTTATAAAGTATTGATAAAGTATTGTACTATGTATATATTAATATTAATAATTTTATAACGTTTTAAAGTTGATTATTTTGAGAGGTTAAAAACAATTCTCTTTGAACAGTTGTTTCAAATTTTACCGTACCTGATTCAATTCTTAAATAGTAGATAATTAAATAGATTATTTTATGATCACTCATTGACTTATTTTATGATTTTAGTTTGAAGTAACTGACCTTTTAATGTTTTTTAATACTCGCATTTTATTTATGTACTTAAATACAATTAGTTAGTCTTTAGTTTAGACACCGTGGTAAAATTTTCTTTTATCCTTACAACTATTTACAATTTTTTTTTTAATATATATTCAATTATTTGATGGATTTGTAAGGTGTTGTGTATTTAAAAATAAAAACTAGTTGGTTTTCATTCTTTTATTGTGAGACGTTTCGACCCTCTAAGGTCATCTTCTCATCACATCATATTCACAAATTTGTGTAGTCGTATTGAAAATTTTAATAATTATTAATTTATTAATAATTTAATTGAATATTAAAATTATTATTCTCCATAGGAGTCGTCAAAAAATACATTAAGAATCAACTAATTAAAAATTCAAATATATAAAATATTTATCACAATTCTGTAACTAATAACATATATATGTATCTAGAAAAAATAATAACTATACAATGCATGATTTGAAAACAATATCTAAGATATTGTTTTCAAATCATGCATTGTATAGTTATTATTTTTTCTAGATACATATATATGTTATTAGTTACAGAATTGTGATAAATATTTTATATATTTGAATTTTTAATTAGTTGATTCTTAATGTATTTTTTGACGACTCCTATGGAGAATAATAATTTTAATATTCAATTAAATTATTAATAAATTAATAATTATTAAAATTTTCAATACGACTACACAAATTTGTGAATATGATGTGATGAGAAGATGACCTTAGAGGGTCGAAACGTCTCACAATAAAAGAATGAAAACCAACTAGTTTTTATTTTTAAATACACAACACCTTACAAATCCATCAAATAATTGAATATATATTAAAAATTAAAAAGGTGTTAATTTTAACAGCGTTTGCTGAAGAAAAAAAAAAAAAAAAAATTTTTTTTTTTTTTTTCTGTTTGGTTAGCAGATTATATATAAAAAAATCTAACAATTTCAGAAACGGTTCATTATCATTTAGATTCGTTTCGAATTACTTTTGGTCTCTTTCATACCAACTAAATATCATACATTTTTTTTTTAGACTATTTTTTATTATTTTTTTTAAGAAATATTTATTTTAAATCTAATTATAATGATTATTAACAACAGAGAATAATAGACTCCAGCGCCAGGACTCGAACCACGGGCCTCTATATTATATCTATTGAATATTTATTCAAATCGGTATTTTTTAATACAATTATTTAATGTATTATTATTTTTTGTAATTGTTTCAGGTCTTGCCTGTGTACATTTGGCTCTAATGGGTGGAAATATCGCCCTTCTTAAACATCTAACCTGGTATGGCGCCAACATTAACGCAGGGGTAAGCTTGAATAAATAATTTTAGGTAGTTCTTTAGTGTGCATAACTCAGTAAATGACTAACTTTGTCTGTAATTTGTCCTCGCTAACAATTAATATAGATTATTATTTATATGCGTTTTTGTGCATCCTAGCTTTTCAAAAGATACTATTCTTTAGATTGTTACTCTCGTACGTGTTTTTATAATGACTAACTAAATAACTATTAAGACAAAGTGATGTTTAGTCCAATGTACTTTGGGACAAAGGAATATCACACTTCTGTTTTTATAAGAAGAAGTAACAGTCTAAAGAAGAATATACCGTACACCTTCTTTAGATTGTTACTCCCCTTTCTTTCCTTAATAAGGGGAGTAACAGTTTAAAAAAGAACATTCCTTACACCTTCTTTAAACTGTTACTCCCCTTTGTTTTATTTATAAGGGGAGTAACAGTCTAAAGAAGTGCCTTTCAAAAAATACTAGAATTAAGAAACATTTATGATTTCTAATCAATACGGGATAAGTATATTTTCATGATAATTTAATTCATTTATGATTTTCTCTAAGCAACAAATATTTGACAGTAGAATTCACTAAATTATTTTAGTATTTATAAACTCTAAAATTTACCAATACGGTTATTTAAAGTGACCTTGCCTTGGCCCCTTTTTCTATAAATTACTTTTAAAGTATGTTCTATTGGAAATGTTAAGCATACTAGGTAAAAACCCGTCTTATACAATTTTAGAAGTCTATTTGCGGTCAGTGATCCAAACTATACTTGTAATTTGAAACGCGGGGAAAAACACAATTTTGTTTCCTTCAAAATTGGCAAAAGAGGATTTAATTTTGGAAAACCTTTTGTGGTATTACTTTTCCTTTTTAGGTCTTTGAAAGGGTTTTTTGGGATTTCCCCGTCCTGCCCTTTTTCTACCTCCAGGGTTGGAAGGATTACCGTTATTCTTTGTCAAAAGATCATTATCTTCTTTACTTAAAAGGTTGAAGGCCTTTTTTTTATACTTGTTCAAGGATCTTATGCTTTCATAACCAGCTTTTTTTCCTCTTTTTACTTACTTAAAAAAAAAAAAAAAAAAAAAAAAAATACTTTATTTGAAATCGGTAAACCTTTTTTTACCGTTTTGAAATACATAATACGTTTGTTCTTTATTTGAAAATAAAATAAAAATTTAAAACAAAAAATAGGTCTCAGTTTTGAATTTTTTTTCTATTTATTAAAGTGGTAATTTTATGTAGGTATGATTGTCGGCATAAAGTAATTTTTGCTGCAATTTGTAATTTGATGAAACAAAATTTAAATTTATTTCTGTTGTTTTATATCTTGTGTAAAGTTTAATAGTTTTGTTTCCGAGATTATCGAAAATAACAGAAGCTACGTGATCGTTCTGAATAACGAAACATTTTTAGGTTTCCGATTTCGAAAATTCCAAGACAGAAACAAATTTATGTCTGTTAGTAACTTTATCCGTATCAGACATCATGGAACTGATTTGGTTCCGTGTCTGTCGGTCTGTCACTTAATTTTTGTGAACCAACATATCTTAAAAATTATACTGGTCCGATTTTATTGAAATTTGGATATTAGGTCGTAATTAGCCCATTGTTTGTCCCATATAACTTTGAACCTTCTGCACCCATTTCCTTCTTGTACCAACTTTGAAGCTTCTGCACACCTGAGCACAAACATACATTTATTTACACCTATATCTTTAAAAGTACTTATCTGATAAGAAATTTTGATGGTTCGTCGAAAGTAGTCTGCAGATAGCACCAGATTAATTTCAATTCACAAAGATCTTATAGACTTAGCTTCCTTTGAATCCTTACCTTGTTAATTATGTTAGTATTTAATAGTTGTGGGAGTCGACTATAAATAAGAATGTGGGAGTAGACTTTAAATTCTGTATATGTCCAAGGTTAATAAATGTATAGATCTAGTTTCTTTTTTTAAAATTGTTGTCTAATTCGTTCATTTTCTTTGTTATGTTATAGGAATTGAAAGGAGGTCTGACACCAGTTCATATGGCAAGTACGATGGGTGAAGTTGGTTTAGTGAAGACCCTTGTTAGAGAACTGGGGGCCGATGCTTGTCCACTTACCTACGGAGGCCAGAGTCCATTCTTATTAGCGAGAGACAGCTGTGCCAACTCCAACATGACTAATTGTCTTCTAGAATTGGGTTCTTCCTGTCTCGGAGATAGCGAGGATGAAGATGAAGACCACTTAGCCGCTCATTATTACTCAGATTCTGAAGATGAAGAGGTAAAGGTAAATTTATACTGGTTATCAGTAAATTTATAAGTTGTACAAGCAGAAAAAAGTATGTTGCTTAGTGCTCTAGATTCTAGGGACGTTTACTCATTTTGCTTGTAATTACTGAACAACTATTGTTTCTTCCTTAGTAAGAGCCAAAAAACTTATTTATTTACCAAAAAAAAAACTGTACTCTTGTAACAGTTAATGGTGAAAGACCTTACCTGCCATATAGGTAGTTTAAACTCACGTTTTGAAATAAGAAATTGGTTCACTTCGCTACATCTATACACGTTGTAGATACACAACAGAGGGCTAACACCAAGCTATTGAGAATATTAAGAAACGCTTTATAACAATCTTTTATAAAAAAATAACGAAAGCATCTTCGAGAGAACAATTGAGTCGTTTAGTTGTTCATTATATTGTCGGTTTTGGAACCGATGTGATAAACACATTTGCCAAAACTGCTATGTTTAGTGATCGATATTTATTTAATTCACAGTCCATATCTACATAGTTATTAGTTGTAATAGATTTAACTCCATTTTCTAATTTATTTTTATTTTTAATTTCTTCCAGATGGTGGATTCGTCTGTAAATATTCGAGATTTTCAACTTGGAGTTGCTGTTTAAGTCAATAATTAAACAGAAAACCAACTTTAAAAAAAAGAGAACTTACAGAGTCTTAAGTGACTTTTAATATAATAGGGTAAAAAAACAAAAACACCAAACAAATATATTTATAACATCTTTTCGTTCGGGATTTCTGTAAGATTAAAGTCGATTTCTTTTTTCTAAAAAAATACGATAGAAAGAGAAAAAACAGACTTTGTGTCGGTACTTCATATCTTATTGTTTCCGAATTTCAAGCTGTGATAATAGAACCTACGGAAAGAAATGGAAAAATTTGAAAGTGCATCATCTTATGGATGGTGGGTAGGTTTTTATGAAATTTTGTGAAGAAGTAAATTTTTATTTTTTAATTAAAGGAAATAATAAATGAAAAAACAAACAAAAAATGAAAATTGTTTGAAAAAAATATAAATAAATGGTTGTTATTGAGAGATAAGGGTCACTTAATTTTATTTTTATTTTTGTTTTTTTCATCTCAAATAATTTCTATTATCAAATTATGTTACTCGAATTGGAGAAAAAATAATAAATTGTTGTGAATTGTGAATTCTATTTATTTTTTTGAAATACAATAAATTTCTAACTTAAGTTTAAATGTCATTGATGTATAATTATTGGCTTGTTTTATTAAGGTTTTTTTCTATTAAACTTATTTCTTGATTAAAGATCTAATAATAACTTGATCAGTAGAAAAATCAGTCGAGAAGAAATAAGTTAAAAATAAAAAGAATTAAAAAATTATCAAAAGTTAGCCTGTTATAGTATTGTGCCATTTTTAGGAAATATTTAAACGAATGAAGAATTTTTAATAAAAATAAAATTCATGGAGTGTTTAATATCTTGATAATTTATTAATACCTTATGAAAAATAAATAAAAATTGAAAAATAAGATAATTTGTTTGGGCGTAGTCTCCCAACTCATCTGAACCAAGGTCAGAACTTTCCAACATATCTGGCGCCAGTTCAAATCCCAGAGATGTAGGAGATAATTTACTCTGATAACCACATTGAGTAGACATAAATTGCGAAAATAAATTGCAATAGTAAATTAAATTGGGAAAAAAGGATTCCTAGGAAATCAAATGTTTATGTATTTAATCAAAATTTAATTTTCTATTTCAATTTTTAAAAAAAGAATTATCCTTTTTTTAAAATTTTATTTCGAATAAGTAAGTTTAATACCAAAACTTATTGAAATTTATAAAAAGTTAATAAATATACATCAAATTACTTTTAAATTATTATTATCATTATTAAGAAGAAAAAAAAAAAATCAAAATCTTAAATATTTAAATAAAAAAACTGACCAATCTCGACTTTAGATTGTTACCGCAACTTGATTTTACTCTTACTTATTGTAATCAGCAGTATATGAGCACATATTTAACTATGTGTTATCATTTTATAAAAAGTAAACTAAATCAATAATATTAATAAATATTTAAGAAAAATCAATAATATTTTAAGAGAAATTATTTCTAATTTCTGAATTTTTGTAAGTCGAGGTTTGTCTGTCTGTATAGCTCTTCATAATAATTATCTTTTTAATTTTATTTTTTTTAAATAAATTAAATTTAATTTAATTGCTTCAAAAAAATCTGATACTGTAACACAATTTTGATGACTATTATTTTGTTTTCTTTAAATGATCTATAATATCAAAAGACAAAAATAAAAATAAAATTGATTATTTTAATTCTAAAAAAAAATAACACAAAGAAAAACCATAAATAATATTTTGTAAATAAAAATAAATTTATCTAGTTTTGTTATTTATAATTTTTATATTTTTTAACGGACTCATTACCAATGTACATTTTAAGGGTAAAAAAATAAACAAACGTAAAAATGAGTTTTTTCTGTTTGAAAATAAATATTTTTGCTTTATTTCATTTTTCTATGTACGTCTTTTGTAAAACAAACCAACTATAATTGTGTAAATTTTAAGTTATATTATTTTGTTTAATTTAGTGTTTTTTGAACTAATATTGTGTTCAAAAAAGTGGTTTTTAAGCTAAAGGGATTTTTTCATCTATTGCTAATTGTAATAATCAAATTAAAGATCTACTTGAGGGAGGTTAACCACCACAATTTGTTTATCACACAATTTCACACTAGCATTTGTTATCAGCCTCTGATAACAAAGAAGACACCTTTAGCTTAATAACCAATTTAATTTGTGAGACTGTTAAGTCTCATTGGCAAAATGTAATTGAATGAAAAAAAAAAAATCTCTTTTTATATTAATTTTTTATCTGTGGCCATTTGCAGGTTATTTTTGTTAACTATAAAAATTTCTTACAAATCAGCGCAGAAGGTTGAAACATATATGGGACCAACAATGGGCTAATTATGACATTTATTCATTTATTAGGGTTTCGAGGTCGTCCTAGAAACCCTTATGCTTTTGGTAGTTCGTCCGTCCGTCCGTCGCAACTTGGATTATATCTCCCAACCTAATGACGCTATTGACTTGAAATTTGGTATATAAGTTAAACTTTTTTGCCCAAAAACAGAAAACCTATTGCGAACTTTAACACTCCAAATTTCTGCGATCTGCGATNGAGCAGGATGGAACCCTACTCAAGAAGTCAGGTGTGCACAGCGGCCCTGGCTAACTTCACGTTCCCCATTATGTAGGGAAGAAGGGGAAGAGGGTACTGGGTAATGGATAGGCTTGAAAAAAAAGCAAAGGTGAATTAACAGTATCAAGACATACGTGTAATCTAAGGTGACCTATACAATACAATCCTCCAGAGCTTTCCCAAAAATATGTTACAAAAAAGAAAAATACAAAAGACGGAATTATTAATATTATATTCTCTGTTGTAGGAAGTCCACTTTAAACACAATAAATAAACTTATTATTAACATTTCTTTTTTTTATGTATATTTTCTTATAAACGTCGTGCAAAAAAAAAGAAGAAAAAAAAGTAAATTCATAAATAAGCTATTGCATTCAAAAATCAAAATATTTGTTTACACATTATTTTATATTAAAATTTGTAAAGTTGGCACAACAATGTGATAACAGCACAATCATGTTAAAAAACTTCATACTTAAAAACTATTCTAAGCTTCATCATTGAAACAATATAGATTTATATTCAAAGTATATAAGTAAGAATTACATTTTTTGATAGTTGGTATGTATTACCTAAACCTTAATATAAATATGTATAAACTAGTAATAAAAAAAAAAAAAATTGTAATGAAAGAACAGAATATAATATTTCTAAGTATCTAGTATATATTTAACAATCTAAGTAAATACTCCATTAAATTTAAAACAAATTCCGAATTTCAATAAACAAAAATCTTAGGAGGACACTCTTGAATTTTTGAAACAACACAAAATTATCATAGAAAGTAGCAATTCAATATTATTACTAATAATTATCTACTTTTTTTGCAATTTAAGTAAGTTTAGTTTATGGGAAAGTATTTTAATACTTAGTTTTGACTTTTTAAATTTAAAATCCAATACATATTTTAAATTGGTAATATCTTGGGTTCAATTCTGAAAAAAGTGACTTATATTTTATTGAAAATATATTGAAGGAAAGCACTTCTTTTACAAGAATTTAAAAAAAGGGATGAAATTTTATAGCATGTAATTTTTGACTGAGAAAAGAGGTGGTGGAAAGTTCACGTTAATTTTTATTATTCTATTTTAATTGTTTTATCAGGGTATGTTTTAATATTATTAATAAACATTATTATTTTAGCCATATTATTATAATATTTTAAATAAATTACCTTTATTTTCAATTCATTAAGTTTAGTTGAGGACAAATTTTTACAACCAAGTAATACTTTGGTTTTTGGGTTTCAATTCTGAGGAAGGTGACTTATATTTTATGAAATATTTATCAAAAGAAACCTCTCTTGTACATTGGGGGAGATAGTATAAGAACAGCATTATGCATGCACGCTGTTCATAAGGTCCTATAGCTGGAACCACTTCATTTAACTTGAACTCTAGAATCGTTAACCAAATACAAACAATAATCAGAGTTAAATTCTTACAGTATTCTCTCCTATTATTTGAATCAATATGATCTGATCACATATCGATCACCTGATCGATATGTGTGTAAAATGGCTGACCTCTTTGTTCTATTATGACCTATTATTGCCATTTATCAGGACATAAGGAATGAGACAAAGAAAAACAACAAATTAAAACCATTTTATACCTGAACTTCAAAATTTGCTGAACAAATTTTAGTTCAATATTACAAACATTTTCTTAAGATAAATGTTTAATAAAAGACATTACTAGGAAACAATTTAATTAAGGCAATTGACATCTATTTGAACTAATTATGTACAGTTAGTTCTTCCAATATTATGCATAAACTTCAAAAAGTGTGATTTTTACTTCTACAAGATCAATTCTATATTGATATAAAATGTCATTACCTTTTAAGCATTAAATAGTTTTTGCTAGTTCGAGATGTTTTGAGGGGAAAATATTTTATTTTTAAAATGCAGTTATCAGAAACAATACACTGATGGTTAATCGTAAAACCTATTTTTTATTTTTTTTTAGATAACCTAACTAATGTTAATATGAACGCTAAAAATATTGATAATTCGAGCTTTTACTGTTAAAATCTACAAGAATATACATGAAAACACTACCGTCATATCACCTAAGTTCATGATATGAACATACATGAGGTGACTTCAGTTTGGTTGTTTATAGAAAAATACCATTAACACACATTAAGCGTGAGGTTTCATTTCAGCACATGAGTTTCATATTTTGGTATCACTGCTCATCAAGACAGTAGTGTGTTTTCACCTTAAGAGACTAGATCACACTTTAATTAATTAAGAAATTAAGGATTTAAAAAGATATAGGGAGAGAGAATGGACTAGTGTAATAGAGAACTTAGATCTCAAAAACCTTAAATGTAAAGATACTTAGTCACCATCAGAAGAATAATATCTGTTCATTTCTGAGTGTACTTAACATTTTTAGCAAGAGCTTCAATGGGTTTTACAATTAACTAAATTTTTTTGAATCATCCAAATGAAATATAACAAAACAATGCAACAAAACAGGTAAAAATAAAAATAACAACCCGGCATTTCTCTATAAATCTATTTAAAGAGATATAAAATGAATCATGGGTTATTATTCACAGAAAGTACACTGCTCAGAGGGACAGGGCCGTTTGAAGGAGGTTCTGCAAATAGATTTTGGCAGTGTTCATCGGTATTTTGGCAACACTGCTCATCTCCACTTTAGGTAAAAAGACAAGACCGGCTGTTATAGACTGGTCTAATTATAGATTTCTCCTCTTTTTATTTTTATTTTTCAGTGTTGGCACTCGGTCAAACAATGAATAACATTATAAAACAAAATAATAATATAGTAGACTTTTTTTTTTTTTTTATGAATGCAGTTACGTTTAGGGATCTTTCTAGACTTGTAGGAGACAACTGGAGGATTTTTTTTAACTCAAGAAAATTTTTAACTAACAATACTTAACTTACTTAACTTAATACAATAGCAAATACTTAACTTTTCTTTGGATCTCCGTTAGTTCATTAATTTCGACTGTGTTTCTCATGTAGAAGGTCTAAGTCCGATACCCACTCAGACAAGAAGCCTTACTCTTTGTGTTCACTCAGAATCATCACATTCCATTGATATCTTGACCCTTATGAAGATGAATGTAATTCATTCATTGCAATGAAAACTGAACTAATTAAACATTAAGTACCTTCATCTGAACTTTTTAAGAAATTATTAAAAAGGCCCTGATATGAGATGCAAATTTTTCACAACTGTTAGCTGAAATGAAAGGTTTAGCTAGTGGCACAATTAAGCATACTGGTACATTGCAAGCATTAGGCCGATCGGCCACCAGAAGCAGAGCGGAGCATAGTTGACTCCGCTTGTGAAAACAAATCCCATTGTTTTAAATGTAGGGGTGGCCACCGGTTGCGAAGCGGAGCGGAGCTGAGCCTAGCGACGCATCTCGACTCAGCTTTGACGGTCGGTTTTGAAAGCTGACTCCGCTTCCCCCTCCACCCACAACAATAATATTATTAAAAAATTAAAGGAATAAACTTTTTATTAATTGATTAATACACTCTTGTAGATAAATGAACGAGAGATTAGGTGGCCAATAAAGTGTAGAAAATCACTATTTCATTTGAGAAACGTTTCGACCAATTATTTATGTCATAATCAGTCTTGTTTTATTCTAAAATTAAAACAAGCATAATATTTAACATTAAATAAACTAATTATAATTATTCATTATAAATTTTGACTTATACTTCTAATCCCACTGAAATAAAGTTTTAATTAAGATTTGCATTCAGTAAAAAATATACTAACATACGTCATTATTGTTTCATTATATAACAAGTAAGGCGCGCTTCACGTAAGTACGTGAGGCGATAATCGCCGGTTTCTGTACGATTTAGTTAAAATATTAAGTGTAATAGTTACATATTCTTTTTCTACACTTCAAGACCTTTAAATTTATGTACAACAGGCCATGGTAGATAAAAACTTTTTTTGGTCACCCGCCATATTGGCAGGGCCGCCATATTGTAAATATTTAGTGTAAAAACTCCAAAATTTGTCCAGATGTCTAAAATGCCTAGATGTACCTGTGTGCCAAATTTCATGTTTCTAACTACAGTAGTTTATGAGTTGAAACAAGCCAATAGCTTTGATAGTTTGTATCATATCCTGTTATACTATCATCTCTTATCTTATTTAGAAGTTCATTAAACTGAGGGTTATTCATACAGAAATAGTCCTTAAACTGTTCGTGGTTTAGATCATGAAAATGGATGTGAAATTCCCCGAAGTCATCCCTTTTTCAAGATAGAAAATTTCCCACGCTGTCTTATCAGCTGGTGATGCGACACAAGCTGCAAGAGAAAACTCGGTTTCAGAATCCTCGGATTCTGAGCTTAACCAAAAATATAATAGTTTTCGTTGGGTTGACATTTTTGGGTGGACTAGCTTAGTTCACGCAAACGAAAACATAGACTCCGCTACAGTAAGCTCGACTCCGCTCCGCTTTCGGTTGCCACACCCCTTGGACTCAACTACACTCCGCTCAGCTTCTGGTGGCCGATCGGCCTTATGGTTATAGGCTCTACTACGGTGAATTCAGATCATCTTGGGAGTAATCAATTAACCCCTAGACAACCTAGCCAATTTAAATTTCTAACTTTAAGCTGGGTTTACAATCACAGTATGTAGTAGTAATCTAGTACTTCCTACTAGAGCGGGTAGGACGAACCACTTGTTCGAACCTTGCAACTAGGCCATCACTCAGGCCCTTTTTACGCCCCGTGGTGGAGAGTTCCAGTTACTTCACACATCATACATTTATACATAGTACCACCAAAGCGAGTATGGTGTGGTCATTAGTAAGCTATATAAGCGAGCGTCAAAGCGTGGGGGAAGAGTTCTCCTATAGAGTGTCCTTCGCCCTGCTCCGTCCTCGAACCATAGATACCAATTACATCATCATGACACGGATCGGACCCACATCAAAGTGGGGGAAGAGTCCCCATAAAGGGTGTCCCTCGCCCTGCACCGTCCGCGATTCATTGATGCGATTCAGAGTATCATGGCAGGGGATCGAACCCACGACCTCGTGTTGCCTCGACTCAGTGATAGCTGCGCGGTGTTTTTAGCACCTCGGCCATCCTGGCTCCCTAAATCCAAGTATACTTTGATAAAATACACTTGGTTAATGGATCTTATGAAGCTTGATGGAACTTACAAGTAGAGCAACACTAACAAGTAGAGGTTAAGATAGGTTGTGTAAGAAAAAAAAATCCCTCAAGAACTTTCCATGATTATTTTTTTAAAGTTTATGAGGTAAAGGTTTACACTAAATAAAACTCAAGTTTTAAAAAACAGTTGTGGTTTGGAAAACCAGCACAACTTCAAATCTTTGACAGCTCATTCTCATAATTTGTTAGGTGGGGGCTATTTTTGTTATCAAAAGTCAATTTTGATATAAAAAGAAGTTAGGCCCAAGGAGAAGGCCAATCTACCTGAACCAACTTGCTTATGCAAGAAATGAGAATACTTATACCACCTCATACTCTTAAGCTATAAGATAAGTTCAGAAAAAGGTTTTTGTAAGTTCAGAACTTGACAGGTGTAACAATATGTGAAGTGATTCTGACCTCACACCTTAACCCATTCAATGTGTAATCCAAATTATGAACTTACCTTAGTGACTGTAATATCTAAAAGATTTTAAGTTAATTTAAAAATAAATAAAAAATGTTTGGATCCACTGTGGATACAAACTTGAGCGGGCCTGACGGAGCCTTGCAAGATGGTTCTACTCGAGGCATGGAGACTAGAGCTAATGAGGGCTGGAAGGGAGGGCTTGGATCCACCTGCCAGGCACGTTAGATCCACCACATTGAATGGGTTAACAAGTCCCCTACGACAGACCTTATAAAATTAATTGACCGAGGAGAAAATTCTTTTTAAAATAGGAAAATGAAAAAATAACCACAGTCAGCATAGATGCCAGCCTGCTTTTACTGTTGAACTAGGATTTGCTAAACTGGTGGGGGAGTCAGTAGTGACAGCTTGTCAACATTGTTTTACATATTCTTTCAGTTTTTTCTGTTGAAAAAAAAGTTCTCAATTATAAAATACAGTTTTCGGTTTAGCTATTTGAATAATAAATAGCTAGTTGGAATAAATACCTAGTTTAATAATACATATTGATTGTACTTACCTAATAATTAACACCTCATAAAGGGGTCCATTTTAATGGGGAATAATTCTTTAATTTTTTTTTACGTTTACTTGAGGTAACATAATCATTGTAACCACACTGAAGGGTAACATTTTTCGAACGGCAGCATAATCTTAAAAACTTCTGAGATAAATCGAATAGGATGGTACGTAATTATTAACCCATTGTAGGTCCCATAATAATTCAAATTTTCAGCCCCCATTGCTTTTTTCTTATGCGTGAACACAATTTATTTATTTTTATTGACACCTATATTAATAATAACTCATTTTGACCATTTTGAAGAATCCACAAATTTTGAAGAAATTTGGATGGTAGGTCATAATTAGCCAACTGTTTTCCCTAGATAAATTTAAGTTGCATAGAATATTCTGTGTGCTTTTGAATCTAAGGACTGTATGCCTCTTAAGATGTAAAAATAAATTGCCGAGGGGACTCTACATATAAAACATAACAACATTTTGATCCTTGAGGCTTTCTCACTTCCTTGGACACAGTATGTTTTGAATGTTGGTACTCCTATTGTGCACCACAAACCAGAGAGAGATTTATCTTCATCTAATGGTTCATAAGTGCTTAAGGTTCTAGTATTATCACTGGTAGACATCCTTAGGATAGAAAAAAAATAAGGATTGAACTATTTTTCACATGACCTAGGGGAAGCTAAAATCTTATCTTCTATCATTAAAAGTATAATTTGATAAATATGTGGTTTATAGACAGTAAATTATAACAATTTAGGATAGCGGGGTCCATTTTTTATTTTTTTTTTATTTTAAGTAACCAAAATTTATAAAAAAAAATTAGTTCCCTAAGCATTGCTTAAAGAAGAAAAATACTTTTGACTCATCCTCAAATGTGCTACATATTTTGATGTGTAATTTTTAATTTATATTATCTGCGATTATTTAAAATTAAATAAAGTAGCTATGAGTGGGTGCAATTCCCATGAGATATTAATTGTCTTTAAAAGTAATCGTTTAGTTGATTTAATATTATTCCTTGAAGATGTTGTATTAAAATTTCTCTTAACACGTCATTAAGAGTAAAATATGCAAAAGTGCTTAAGAGCCATATTTATAAAATTCGTAATTGTTTTAGCTCTAACTACGTATTATCTGCTACAATATGGGTGCCTATTATATATTTTATACCTTTGGCATAATAGAATTAAGTGGAAATTGTTTATATTTTAATTATCTGCTAAATAAGATAGCATAACCTGTTACTTAACTAGCTGTTTATCACACATTCCTGTCATAATGTGGTGTGTCACCAGGTCCTCAGATATCAAACTTCAGTGCCATCAAATAAGCAAATAAAGTTACAAAAAAAAACCACAAGTTGTTGGAGATATTATTTTTCTCCCCTCTGAGTTGAAATTATGGATCTATTAAGAAAACAAATTTAATTATAAAAATCCAAAGTATGAATTTAACTAAATAAATTTTAAACTTTTTTAGTAAATCAAAAGATAATTTGGATTTTTATAAATTTAACTGTACATTACTGATTCAAATAAATTAAAAAATATTCTATATTTTGTTATTTTTTATTTATTTCCAAAACAGTTGTTTCACATTGTTCCCCGCAAGGAGTGTTTATAAGATTGTTTTGCTCAAATGAGTTTCTACCGAGGAAAGATCCCATCATTTTCAACATTCTTTTCTGTAAACTGAATATGGTATCCATACTTAGAAGCGATTCGGTACTTGGCGAATTGTTCTTTTTTAAGTTTTCATTGATCATATCGTGTATTTCTCTATTTCTTATTCCGTCTTGAGAGAATGTATTAGTGAGTTTACTGAAATAACCGAATTTATTTTTTTCATTATTTTTCGTATCGTACCATTGTTTTTTGTCGGGGATATCGTTCATCATATTGTATAGACTAGACGATCTGTTTAACTTTTTCAATTTTAAAATTAAATTAACGGGGGAAAGTGAACTTATTAAATTATTCTTTTCTAACGATTTTTCGACGGCTAACGACCTTAAAATTGAATTAAGCTCGACGACATCTTGATTCATTTTCATCAGTTGTCTTGCGGAATTTATCAACGACCAATATCGTATTTTTTTGTTCATGTCAAAATTTTTAAATCGTTCTGTCGTCGATCGGATTAACTTAGTATCGTCGTCAACATCAACCTTTCTACATCTTAGTTTAGAGTTTAACGAATTTGGAAAATCTTCCCACGATTTTGTCACTGTTAAATCTGTAAGGCTGAAATTCATTTCTCCTGAAAAGTCTCTATTTCCAAGGCATACACGAGTTTGAACTGATTTTTCACTATTTTCTTTAAACGTTAATACGTTGGGAAGTGAAAAGCTAGTGATTTCATCAATACTGGTATCATGATCAACTGTCAACATCTCACTTTTACTTTTGAATTTATTTTTAACGAATAATTCTTTAATTAAAAAATTATTAGTAGAAATGTCTTTAAGACTTTTTATTGGAGTGCGGTTCGTTACTTCAACATGATCTTTATCTAAATCACTAAGATTCAAATCATTTTCCGAACTACACGGAGTTCCGAATATTTTATTTTTTTCATCCAAATTTATTTCTACATTTGAACCGTCAAAATTAATTCTATTAGATTTATTCGCTAAAGTAGATTTAATATCTGTTCTTAAAATGTGTTTTGATTCCTTCAATTCCTCTCTACGTAAGCTTTCACATTTCGGGCAGTATATTTTCGGAAATATTTGATGTCCTTCGGCAAAAACTTCTAATTTATTTTCAAACCAAAACGGTATCGTAGGGTTGGCACATTTTATATTGAATCTGACTTTATCTAATACAGGCATGACAATGTGAGAGGCATCTATGGAAAACTCATCGTTATTAGGAAAATCCAATACACTCGGACAGTTTTCCACTTCAAGACAAACGTAATCTCGATGGCTACGGACATTCAAAAGGAAACATTTGTAAACTGATTGTTTCTCTACGTTAGAATTATTAACTTTTCTTTCCGGCATATTTTATTTGTTTTAAATAGTTATAAAAAATAAAGTTGAGCTATTAAAAGCCTTAATCGAGAGAAAAACAAAGTAACTTACAAGCTTGAACTGACAAACTCAAAGAAAAAGTCGAAATTTCCGCACAAACGGTAATTTTGGAACGAATATTCAATTTTTTTGAATTCACTATTTAATTTAGACAAAATAAAAACATATCAATCTTAACACACTGACTTTATAATTTAATAAATATTTTTAAACAGGTAAAAGTTTGTATTTCTTCTAAAATTAAATGCTAAGAAAGTGAATGAATATTTATATAAATTTTCAAATATTATAGAAACAATTTTGTTCTTTTACTTAAGTAGTAAGAATAGAAATTTGTTCTTCACTCATATGCAGGCCAAATTTAGGTCTGAAATTTCAGGAAAATTAAAAATTTACTCTCAAGATCGGGGATAATTTTATGCTAGTGTGCATTATGTATACAATATTACAATTCCAATAAAATATTTATTATTCAGGATTTTTTAAGAGAGGGAGGGGGGGGGGGGGATAGATCTGACAGATAAACAGTAACTAAACAAAAAAATTGAATACGGTAGCAGTAATTTAGGAACTAGCATTGGTACCAACCTAATATTCAATTACAAATTTAAAGAACATCCTCCTTAATAATATTCTAATATTTAAGATAAATATATTAATGCATGTGATAATTACAATAATTTGTATGAGAGAGGGGGACCTTTGAACATTTAGTAGGCCCTGGTTTTTTAAAAATGTTATTATCAAAGTTTGTAGTGAATTTTTTTAAGATGAAATGGGTTAAACCCTAAAATAAAAATATTGTAGTAAAATCTTAAAACTAGACGGGGTAGGACAAATCACTTATTTGAACCAAGCAATTAGGTCCATAGAGAATAGACTTAAAATAGAGTTGACATTTGGCGCGATTTCTTGTCCCTTCATGAAAAGCATGAAAAGTGACATCAGCGCTATCTGTTGTTCGTTGCATCAACTAAAAAAGGGGTGGGGATGAAATTCCTCTATGCCTCTACTAGGTGTCGCTAGTTGTCATCCCCTAAAATTCGCATTTTATA
>KZ652105.1:158981-205037 GCA_001010745.2 Gerris buenoi
CAATTATAATATATATATTTTTTTCTGAAGTACAAAAAAAAGGTAAGAGAAAATTATTTATTAGGATTATTATTAAAAATATGCAATAACATAGTTTATATAACAAAATTATAAAATAATAGTAATAATAATAATTATTATGATGATATATATATTTTTTAAAAAAAGGACTATGGGGTCAGAGGTTAAAAATGCAATATTATAGTAAAAGGATAAAAATATTTTTACTTTTATAGTTCATAAAATGATTATATATTTTTTTTCTTAACTTGTTTAGTTAAAAATAATCAATTATTTTAAAATTATTTGCTAATATTATGAAATTTCCAGCTAAATTTGTGGATTCTAGCCAATGTTTGAGGTAATTTCAGCAAGACAAAGAATATTCCAGATATTATTGAAGAATATAATATTTATATATAAATATTCTAGCTAATGTTTGTGAAAACTTCCAACTATATATCCAAGCTAATTTCGTGAAGATCCTAGCCAATATCGAGTCAACTTTAGCCAAGCTAGTGAAATTGTCTAACTATTCGCAAAAACTTCAGTTAAGATTGCTGATTTCAGGGTATATAGTGAATATTTCGACTAAATTTGTTAACTAATTAAAAATATTATATAGCTAATAACTGAAGACGATTTCAGCTAATTGAATATTTCAGGTTTGTATAGATTTTAGTTAATACATCACAAATTGGACACGAAGGTAGTCAAGATTTCAATGGTGAACATTCAAAGCTAAGATTTTATTTTTACAGAAACAGAAAAATGTCTGAAGTATTGTATCAGCAAAGATATAAATACACAAAGATGTGAAAATACAATCAAATCTTTAACATAAAATCACAAATTTATCACCAGGTAACACTTTTATCATTAATAATTAACCAATTATTTATTATTTTTAATTTGAAGTCAAATTTTAATATTTTATTGCTTAAATCATACATAATATATCATTAACACAAGAATATATAAGGAAAATACAGCAAAAACAACTAAATACATATTTTAATGAACTATGAGTATAAAAATATAAATACCTGATAACTTGTTTTAAATCTCTGATCCCATAGAGCCTTAAAATATTACATTTCAATATTTTCTTTCACACAAAAAAAGAAAATTCAGCTAAAAAATAAACTCAGATTGAGAGAAGGAAAAAAATAAATGTTTTGGTTATTTTATTTATTTATATTTGTTTTTTTTTTTTCTCATAATAAATAATAATAATAATTACAAAAAAAATCTTTGTTTTGTTATTTTCTTCTTTGTATTCTTCATACAGACACGGGGTAAAGTAAAAAAGAAAATAAAAAGTTTAGTTTTTGTATTCTTTTTTCTTGTTTTGTTGAGTTATTTAAATTTTCATGTTTTTTATTGAGAATTTTGATTCAATAAGTTGCAGTTATACCCGCAATCGCTTCCGAAGCAAAATATTTCACGTCGACATCGTCATCTGTATTAAGTTTTTCAAGTACAGGCTTCACTTGTGTTTGTAAACAACTGCAACAAAAAAACACAACAGAAATTAGAAGGGAAAATAAAACAAAACATTTAATGAATACTGATTTCTATTGCAATAATTATATACAGTCGGACCTCCATAAATCGAGCTTCTATACAACAAAAATCTCTATACAAAAATTTTTTTTTATGTCCCACGATTTCTCTATGTAAAGTGTTTCTATAATAAAAGAAATTCTATATAACAAAATTTATATACAACAATTTTTTTTTCTGGAACCATCAGTTTCGTTATATGGAGGTCCGACTGTATGTCTCCATAAAGTAAAGGCTAATCATCAGTGCTGGAAAAAGTGTAATAATTGAAATGTGGTAAGCATATAATCTTTTTTGTTCTGGGTCGGGTAGGGTAATTAATTTCTATAAAAACAACTAATGTTACAATAGTTGGCAGTAGCGGTCCTAGTTATTTTTGTATTGTTTGGATTTACTTTATTTGATAAATATAATTGGTAAAAATCAGTTGCATTGTGAAATCAGACAACAGAGCAAAACTTCTTTTATGGTTAACGTTTATTACTTTATAGTTGTACATTGTACTAAGAGCTGTACAATTAAGAAAAGGTACAAATCCAGTGTGATCTACCAAGATCACACTGCACTCACAATAGTAACATAAAATAAAAATACCCTACATGAAACCTAAAGCCACTGTTATTGTTTGGTAATATACCCTTGCATACATTAACATACATTAAGTATGGCTCACCTCATTTCTTAATCTTTATAAATTACTTATTAATTAACCCTTTCGGCACTGTAGACGTCTATAGACGTAATTAGTAAGTGCCTTAATCAGACTGTAGACGTCTATGGACGTAATCAAAAAGTGCCTTCCACAGCCTAAATACGTCTTACTAGGCATCGCACGTGCCTAATCGGAACTAGAATGATGAACAAAGATAAATAATAGAAAATGAAATGAAAAAAAAAAAAAGAAAAAAGTTAACTTCGCCG
The DNA here is from genome assembly GCA_001010745.2 of Gerris buenoi. NCBI lineage: Eukaryota > Metazoa > Arthropoda > Insecta > Hemiptera > Gerridae > Gerris > Gerris buenoi. The sequence goes on from KZ652105.1 coordinate 161,469, forward strand.
TTGCCGGTCCAAAGCCCGGATACAAAAAAGGGTGGACTTTTTTTTTTTTTTTTTTTTTTTTTCGTCGTTTAAGAAAAATTATCAATGTATAATATAAAATATGTAAAAAATAATAAAGAAATGAAAAAAGTTATTTATATAAAACAAATACCAGTTATTCATAAAATGTACATTACTTTTAATTTTTTATATGTATATATAGAATTAAAAATTATTAAGTTGACATCTAAAATTAATTAAAAATAATTATAGATGAATGTAAAAAATTAATAAAACAAGAATTATCCTAATATGATGAAAAATGCAGTAGATATAAAATAAATAGTGTGAAAGTGTTGAAGAATGGAGAATGGATAGTTTTGTGTGAAGGTTGAAACGAGTAAGGCTGGGGAAGGCTGGTCTGAAAATACGGCCCCGTCTGTGCAAGTCTACTTTTGATTTCTACCTCAGTACCGAAAGGGTTAATGACACATTGTTTTACATTTTTATAGTAACTAATAAAAGTAAATAACATACTTAGCATCTAAAACAGGGCCTATTTTCTGTAGAGTCTTAGCAACATTGAACCTGACATTGGGCACTGAGTCCGATGCCATTGTGATCACTGTAGGTAGCATAAGATGTGCTGTAATATCCTGGCCACAAACCTGTGCTAGTACCTGAAAAAATATCATTCTCATTTCAAAAATATACCAATAATATAAAATTGGTCAGACAAAATCTGTTCATTAGAAGTAAATTATAGTACATAAGTCCAATTTAAAAGAAGATTTTGCAGTGTGCACTGCATTACTCTACTACTTGGTATATAAAGAGTTAATTGATGTAAAAATGTTATATTTTGAAGGAAGACAGCTCAATTTTCCATTTTTAATAAATAGAAAATAGAAAATAAATTGGCACATCTACTCACATTTATGCTAAAGAGGCAGGTCATTCTGTGTAAGTAGTTCTGATCACTTGACATAGCTAACACTTTAGGTATAACGGTACTTTGGGCCCATTCAGAACCAAATTTCTCAACTAATTTCTTTAGATTTAGTGTAGCTGCTTCTCGGATAGCATAAACTAAAACAAATAATAACAGAGAAAAACATAAATTGATTTAATTTTAAATATGTTTGTAATTGACGCCTTTAAAGGAACTGTATAGTTCATCTCAGAAATAAAAATAGCCTTAAAAGTAGGTAATTAATCATGAATACATACCATGATCGACGAGCCAAGCCATGCAAAGAGAGTTGAGTTTCTCATCGAAAAATTCTACTCCAAGTTGACCAGCCAGCAGTGGCATGTACTCGATAATGGCAAGTCGAACCCTCCACTTGGAGTCCTCAGCCAGTTCAACAATAGCCGGCAATAGTGACTGAGACAGCTAGATAACAATAAAGCAAAACAATAACTTAACAAACCAACAGCACATGGTAGAAATAAGAGGCTTCATCTTTGAGAGTATTTTCAAATATTATCAACACCCAGTTGGGTGGTAAAGAATTTTTAAAAATAATCTAAGAAGCCTTAGAAAAAAATTGGAGAAATGAACAAACTTTAGGTTCGTCAGTAGCAAATTAAAAAAAGAGGGTGCCAACCTCAAGCCTAGTTCACACAAATGTTTACAAACATTTACCTGAAAACATGTGCCTCATACACATATGCAAAGGGTCCCTACACACCTTCAGTTTAACTGTGCAGTTATCCATCAATAACATCTGTGCGTTAACTGAACCGAAGGAGTGTAGGCTACACCCTACCCATTTTTTCCTTTAGTTCTCTCAGTTATGGTGTGTCACACACACCAGGTAATGAGATGGCAACTAAAGAGGCTGTGTGAACTGTAGGTTTGCCAGAGGTAACTGCGCAGTTTATCATGGAAAAAACTAGTCTTTCTTGCAGGCCTACAGCCTGTGTAAAAACTGGTATAAACTGTGCAGTTGCCTCTATTAGTAACTTTAACTTAATATCAAATGTGATGAACTGTACAGTTACACTCAAGATGGTTACGCCTCTTTATATTCTCTAAGAAATAACAAAGATAATAAATTTATTTTTAAATAATGTGCACAAAAAGTCGTAACACAAATGTTTCTGTACTTGCATGCAAATATTTCCTGGTGTGGATTAGGCTTTAAAAATTATGGGAAATAATATTGTAAAGGAAGATGTCAATAATAAGATATTGACATAGTATAAATTCTGAACTTATTAACCTGGTGGGCCCAAGAAAGGCTGTTGTGCAACGGATTAGAATTAGTTTGTTTGAAGCCAATTAAAATAAATAATAACTAAACAATAAAAAATAGTTATCATAATTAAAATCTCTGCAGTATGACAGCATACAGTGAGATTGCTGGCTACATTAGCTCGCAATGAGGAAGTGTTCAGATTTATAATATAGATAAAGTACATGTTATACATCGCAATGAAATCAAAAAAGGTTGATACCTGTTGAATGCCGATAACTTCGTTGACACAATCTAAATTGGAAATGATATTAAGTCTAACTTCAGGACATTCATCTCTCAGCTGGGTCAAGAAAAGCGGTAGTAGATGCTCAATAGTACTGGAACAAAACATTATTTAATTATATTAACAGAAATAGTTAATTATTATTAAACTAACATATTATTCTAGGACATAAGAACTTTTGCAAGAGGCTAGAATTAGTTATTTTTGTTCTAGCTGCACTGCAACTTAAAAAAAAAAAAAATCTAATAATTGCACATCAGCCATGATGATGTTTTGAGTAATTATCTACAAAAGATTGCTAAACAACATCAAACATTGCCAACAACAGTGTTTGTAGCTGTTTTTATCACCATATTAGACTTCCATAGAGAAGATGACATCCCTGTATATCATCAGGATGAATATGATAGGCCTACAGCTTTTCCTGATAACCCTACTAATTAAAACAATTGTTACTCACACCTAAAACTAACTTCATAGAAATGATTTATTTTTAAAAATAGCGTTAAATAAAATTAAAATGTATGCTTACTGTGTTTTTCCAAGTATGGGGCTGAGTCCCATAATTACGGAGGCAAGAGCAGCCTTGACATGCTGGTTAGGATCAGCTACTAGGTCCTTGACGTAAGGCAGGACACTGTTCATGATGAGAGCTTCTCTGTTCTGCACTTCCAGGTTCTGACAGAAGTCTTTGATCTTGTTGGCTGCCACTGCCCTTACTTCAGCCTCGGTATCTTTAAGCAAAGCTTGAAGAGATCCGACAAGCTCTGACTTTGTTATTTCATTACCCACTGCTTTTTGCAACTGAAATTAAAGAAAACAATTTTACTAAAAATCAACGATAACTTAACATTATAATTTGCACAAGAACAAATGTTAGTGAGACAGATACACAAAGATGGACAGACTAATTTAAACACGAAGATGATGAGATTACATACTTCAGTGAATTTATCGGCGACCATATATCGAACCCTCCACGAGGTATCGGTGACGCAAGATCTAAGTGTGGGTAGGACTAGGGAATCCACATCCTCTTGCCTTAGCAGCGATGCAATGCAAACACATGCTTCAACTGCAAGTAGCCTCACTGAATCCTGCAACAGAAGCAAACAATAGATTACTTTTACATTTAGAACTAGAATAGTATATGTTCTTTAAGGATCTTCCATTCTTAGACGCACACGTACTTGCCATCTTCCTGGTAAAAATAGTGGTTTCAACCCCCTAATATATACACTCATTTTTAAGCTGGTGTCAATTTATGAGCATTTTTAAGGTCAAATTCCACAAAATCACCTATTAATCATTACAAATTATTTGTGAGATTGTTACATCTTAAGAACCAATTATTATGTGTCCTCAAAATTAATTTACTTCCTATGACATAAACATTGCCATTGGTAAAAAGACTGATTTAACCCAGCTTGAACCATTTATAGCCTGGGATATTTTAATAACTAACTTATCAAATGACAAACTAACATCAACTTGATTTACATTCTACTAATTTTTTACTCAGGATCATGAAAATCACATTTTAAAATTGGCGAAACATGGCCGCTCTCCACCAGTTTGTTTTTTCCAAATGCCTATTGCCAAGCTATGACCCGCAGACAAACTTAGCTGACTACATTTCCTTAAAAGCACTAAATGATTAACTTATACATACATTTATAGCTTGATATTAGTCAGAAACTTTTTTGCCTGCTATCTTCTTGGCTAATTCCTAATTAAAATACACCTTTGAAACACTAATTCAGAACATAAACAATTGGTATGGAAAAGAGAGACTAAGCAAGCCAGTCCAAACACCTAGGACTATAATACAACACTTACCGAGCCAAACCATGGGTATAAAGCTAATTACTAATATTTGTTAACACCTAATAAACTTGAACTATTAGGGAAGTATTTAAATGTTGTATTTACCTGCTCATCTTGGGCCAAGTTCATAAACATTGGAATGAGATCCAGTTTTAAGAATTCTGGTTCAACAACTTTAGCAAACTCTCCGAGTTTGTTAGCAGCTGCTCGCCTCACCATGGGCGTGTCATCTTGACAGAGGTTCCTGAAGTGTGTCCTCAGATCAGCTACAACACAAAAATAATTTAGATATAAGAAAATAAAAACTAGTTCAAATAGATAAGAAAAAGGTGTAAATATAGATAATTCATTTACATACAAATGTGTTTATTTTAACGCTACCTTTGACTGAGCCATTGACCCTCTGGTAGCAGACAGAAAATAGACCACAGGCTGAAGTACGAGATGTAAACCAGTCTCCTGATGACAGTCTAGTAACAAGGGGTACAAAGTGCATTTCCAAATCAGCCGGACTATGTTGGGCAGAGATTATCCTCAGCGATTCCACGGCCTTATCTCTAACCACTGTCTCCTCAACAGTTGCCAATGACTCCAGCGGAGGCTGTAAACAAGTAGATAAAAAACATATTTTATTTCAATATAAAGTTAGTAAATTATGAAGATTAAGAGGGCAAGTGGAGTTGATGCCAATAAAATAATTAATATGGAAAGCCTCTCCACAAAATTAATGGTTATTACACATAACTAGTTTTCCGTCTCTCAGCCATTATCAGTAACCCTAAAAGGTAAAGGAAAAACCCAACGTCCTACAAGCGTTTAACTTTACTGATTCAAACTATCTGAACATAGAACTGCTTATCCTTTTCACCATTCAGCAGATCCTCTCTCAGGTTGGGACATGTGAATTCAATAGGTTAACAAAAAGAGGAATTTTACATTGCACAATAATATTTCATAAAATATGTTCAACGAGCATATTCATCAAGAGATATCTTTCTGAGGTGCCCAATCTATGATCTTCAAAGAACAGCATTCTAGCTGATGCAGCTGATTAGTATAGATTGGTCAGATCTACTATATCCCCCATAATTGGCTTTAGATGATGTCGTGTTCTATCTCTATTTGATTTCAAAATTATCCTATCTCTATTTCAGATCTGTAAAATTAATATGTGAAACGTTTGATTACCAGGAGGCAGTGAACATATTCAGGTCCTCCGACGAGGTTGGTAAACTGTCCCAGCTGTTCAGCGAGTGCCAGAAGCACCTCATCTTCATCGTAGATAGTCTCAGTCAGGAATGGTATGAGCTCACTTCTCGTTCTCTCCACTCCCAATGCCAGCGAGATGGTAGACAGCTTCTTAATCGAATTCAGCCGCAGCTAGAATCAACAAAATTACAAACAAATGATTATAAATAATTATTATTACACTTAAGTTCACGATAATTATCACAACACGGTCTAGTGAGTAATATAACAAAAAACTTTCCTCTTAAGATTATGCCATCAAACCCCTAAAAGAGAACCCCTATTTAAACGTATTTCAATATACCCACATTTTGTAATAATATATAGAAATAAATCCATTTTTTTCTGTTTATACACTTTTAGACTTCCTATGAAGCTAGAACTTTCATCAACTACATACAATTTTATACAACAATACAAGTTACAAAAACAATTTAAAATATATGGTTTAGTGTATTGTGAAAATTTCACTAATAATTTAGAGTATTATAGCTATAAGGACAGCTAACAGAGGACCACAACCAAATAGAAATAAATTAGCTAGAGCTCAGTGAATAGAGAATAAATAAGGCATAATCCCAAGGATCTGTGCTCAATTCCTGGCAACATCATCATGCATTTCTTTTTTCATCTTTAATAATAAATTTAATTATCCAATCATTGTCTTGTTCTTACACAAAATGAAGAATTATAATCAGGGAAATCTTTCATATCATATAATTCCGTTTCTAAAGCAGATCATGTTTTTTATGAATCACAAACATCACAAACGTGGCCCTCAATATGTCTTTATAAATCCTTATCTCACTTTAATTTAATATTAATTTTAATTTAATTTCACTTTAATATTCATCCACACTATGTTTGTCAGTTATATATGAAGGATTTTCTTTTAAGCATAAATGAGCTTTGAACTAAATATTCTTTTATCGTCTTAATAAATTGACTTAACTTGCTCAAACAAATAAAAATTATTATCGAGGACTGATACATCAAAAAGTTTATTTAAAGAGTAAAATACATTCAAAGATAGGGTTAACTGGAGACATTAGTTAAACCCAATATAGGGACATCCTTCAATAATAAGACAAAATTCTTAAAAAAGTAAACAGAAAACAAAATCCTGTAGAATAATGATCTAAGTGGAATTACACAAGATGAGATTTTTAAGGGAATTTTATTCTTTCCTCTCATTAATAATAATATTAATAACAAGATTATTATCAGTTAACTTAGATTTTTATTTTCAAATCAAATTTTACCAATACTAAATTAAAAACACTTGATTACATTATAATGTGAGTTAAATTACATCTAATAACAAAAATTAAGTGATTGAAAAGCTATTAAGATGCCAAACGTTGACATTAATTTTAGCTTTTATTGATTTTTTTTTTTCTATTTTTTGTTACCTTAATTTTTGCTTCCAGATTTATGATCTCTTGTTCCATTTCAGTTTTCCAACTAGAAATAATTAAATAGAATTGTTTCTTTTTTTTGTTGCTGTTTTTTTAAAAATTAATTTTTTTGGAGCAACTAAAAGCCTCATGCAGGGGGGAAAGAGGAAAAAATTTATAGCAAAGAATATATCAGCTTATTAAAAAGGAGAACAAAACACACAAAACTTTAAAAATAAAAGATTTAAACAAAATAAACAGTACTATCCGTGCTATGAAAATAAAGAACGTGACAGTAAAAAGTATTTTAGATTCAGTGTTGTGTTTGTCGTATTAATATTATTTATAATCTCTATTTAGATCAAGGTTATATATTATAAAGTTTAGAATTAATCATTTTTAAATTATTAAAAAGAATAATTTATCGAATCAAATTGAAGAATAAATTAAATTAATAAATATTACAAACATAATTATAGGTTTCTGTAAAGAAACCTTATTGGCTCAGTCTGTCTGTATGTCTGTTGGCATGTTTCAATTCATAAACTACTATAGCTATGAAAATGAAATTCGGCACACAGATGCATCAAGGCATTTGCGACAACTGTACACTTTTTGGAGTTTTCACACTTAATATTTCCAAGACAGGAGACAATATGGCGGGTGACTATAAAAAAGTTTTTAGTCGCCATGATAAGTTATAAATTATTTTATAAAAAAAAAAAAATTAGACTTTGAAATAACATACTTATGCTTACCAACTAGCTAAATAAAGCGAGGCTTGATTGCATAGTGTCTAATCCAACTGTTAAGGTCTCTAAATTTTATTTAAATATTATTTACCAAAAGTGTAGAAGCACCTCTCGAAGGTAATTCTATAACTTTGAAATCCCCCTTATCAAGTGTATTCATATCAAGTGTTGTTAGGGAGATATACAGACAGACAATTAATGTATTCCGAAACTATATACAGACAGACAATGTGATTCCGAAACTGTATACAGACAGACAATTAATGTGATTCCGAAACTATATACAGACAGACAATTAATGTGATTCTGAAACTATTAAAGAGTTAATTCTTAACACCGTTGTTTCAAAGCTCTAAATATACAACACAAAATGAGAAGTTGAACGAACAAAATCAAGTTTATGGTTCGACACGATGTTTTGATATCAATTAAGTAATGTTGTAACATATCAACATAGGAAATTTGCAATCATATCAAATTCAAATTTTTGAAAATTCCCACATTACATCATAGTGTGTCAGAAATGAATAAGAAGATAAAACAGAATTAATCATATTTTTAGTAACACTTATTCATTGTTATTCATTCTAGAATGATCAACACACGCACATATATATAATATGTATTATTAACAATCTATTAATAAACAATCCATCTTATAAATTTAAAAAGGGCAGGGATCATTACAAGTACCTGAATAAAAACGTAGTTACCAAAATAATAATAACTGTCAAAGATAATTAAAGTACTTGACTCTGTTTGTTTTCTTTATTTTCTTATCATTTAAACTATTTGATCAACTACTTATGATAATAATAGACTGTCCTTTATCACTTCTCATAATAATTACAACTTTGAGCACATAATAAAAATACTTTTTGAGTACAGATAGTTGACTTTCTTCCACTAAATTTATGATATTTAAAACATTTGAAAATTATATATTTTTGTTTAAAATAGTTAAAGTAAGATCTACCTGAATTGAATTAAAGTCAGAGACCACAATTGATAGGATTATTGTTACAAAACCATGATATTTACAAGAACTATATTGAATATTAGCTTAATAAGAGGGCTTATTCTGACACATAAATTGTTAGATATTAATGTCAGGATTGATGTTTTAAAAATTATTGTGAGTATGCAGCAATGCTGACGCTGTTTTTGGCAGAACATCAAACTAAAGGTCCCCATACACGGTCAAAATGTTTGCGCAAATATTTTGACCATGTATGGGGCTGTTAGGTGTTTGCGCAAACATTCTATCCAAAATGTTTAATCATGTATGGGGGCCTGAAGTAAAAAAAGTTTAATTTTGTTTTACTAACAACTTTTAAGTTAATTTAATATATATTTTTAATAACTTTTTAGTTAATTTCTTTATATCCTTTCTTTCAGGCTTACTATATTTAACATTTTTAGCCTTAGGAGAGATACAATGAAATTCTTTTATCCAGTTAAAGCTTACAAAAGTTTGGGCATGAACGCTAGTTTACTATACCTATAGTAAAAACTATACGCTAGTTTTCTATCCCGTGTGTTTTCACCTTTAGTCTCTAATTTCATCTCTAAGCTACTTTCTTTAATTTTCAGAAAATAAACAAAAATTTAATATTGACACACATTTTGCAATTCAAACAATATTTTAAATAATTTTTTTTTTTTTGATATCATTAAAAATAACGGTTGTGTACTTTTAAACATTTAAAAAAATCAAATAGTTTAACTCATTATCATAATATTTGAACCATTTAAGGAATTCTTTTATACATATTAAGACAAAGGTACAGGGATATTTAGTCCAAATAACTTAAGGATACAAGAACATTGTTTTTCATAATATTGTGATAATATCCCTATACTTCCACTTAATTAATTTTCGAAGGGTAATATTGTAAATGAGTGCTTTTTTCCTAGTAAATAAGTGCTTTTTAACATCTGGCTGGATGAATTTACCTAATTCTTATTGTAATTATCTTTTTAACTTGGTTATTTGGTCTCTTTTTAATTGTAAAGTTAATGTTTTAAGTAGTTTTTTTTATGTTTCAGGTGCCCAACATAAAAGTCAATGTTTTGAGTAGGTTATACTTTGACATTCAAATGCATAACAGATAATTTTCCTTTACATTTAAAGTAAATAAGACAATAAAAAAATATGATTTTGTGGGCTTGAGAAAGAACTAATTAAATCAAAAATCGCTGTTTATTAGAGAAAATATTTATTACTTTTGTTAGTTTTCAGAAGAAATATTTATCAACTATTACATTCACTATTTTTGCAATAATTAACACAAACATCACTAAAATGTATGACAACATTTTGTATAAAAAAAAATACAACTCAACGGTTAAAGGGATATGTCTCCTATGAACAAATTACCTATGTAATTTATTAAATGTTTAAACCAAACAAATGTACTGTTTGGCAAAGGAATATAATCTCTCAAGTGTAAAAATTAAGCAACGTTGTGCCGCAAAGCGATTCTTGAACGTATCATCTTCAGTTCAGCCAAATGTTAATACATTATACACTAATTTACCTGCTGATAAATTGATCTGACCTGTAGAGAACCCTAAGGTTTATATATCAGTTAAAAAAAATATATATATATTAATGAAAATTGGAATCACGACTATTGATGTGAGGTTAAATTATGTTTTTAGGTCTCTCTTTGTTTACCTTGATCGGCTAATTAGATTAAAATTAGTATTATTAATAAGGGACATTTAAAATTGATAGGGGATGGATAATATCGGATAATTAGAAGACAAATAGGCAAAAGGAGCGTTTTACAATATAATTAATGATGAATTAGTATTTATCAATTTAAATTTTATTAAAATATAGCAATTAATGATTCCTAACCTGACAAACGTAACCTTCCTTTTTCCTAGATTCTTAAATTATACAAAGAAAAAATACCTGGTAGAAATCTTTTTAGGTAATGCTATTACCAAATCTTAATGTATTTTTTTAAAGAAAATGAATGAAAAGTCTAGAAATATGACAAAACTAACAAGCATCTTTGCTGCACAGCTACATAAGATAAAAAGTTACTACGTCCTTTTTCCTAGATTCTTAAATTATACAAAGAAAAAATACCTGGTAGAAATCTTTTTAGGTAATGCTATTACCAAATCTTAATGTATTTTTTTAAAGAAAATGAATGAAAAGTCTAGAAATATGACAAAACTAACAAGCATCTTTGCTGCACAGCTACATAAGATAAAAAGTTACCAACAAGGCTTTGGGTAACACATGATTATAATAATAAAGTCGTCAAATAAAGTTTATTTAAATTATTATTTATCAGTAATTGTTAGCAGATTTCATGTAAAGGTTATTAAAAGACATCAGAAAGGTATTACTTCCCTCCAAAATACAACAATTACACTATGAAAAAACATAGGGATACACCATGAATAATGGCCCAAGAATGTACAGCGACTCTTGGAGGCTGGAATGCTTCCGTTTAACCCAAGTCCTTGCGATATAAAACTTTAGCCAATATTATAACAACAGATAAGCAAATGCATTATTACCTGAACATCTTCATTTTTAAGTTCGTCAATTAATACGGCGATGGGATACAAGGAATCGTCGGTTGATGAATTACTTGCAGCCATTTTGAAGTTTGTCACAGTCGGGTATTTCGGTAAACTAGACGAAACAAAACGGCACTTCAATAAAAGTCGGCAGTTTTTTCACTTTAAACCGTTACGAAACCCATTTAACACAGAATCATATTTAATATAATTTCCACAATACTTTATCGATTTTTATAGAAAAAACATAGAAAACGTCTCCACGAAAATTCAACTCCAAAGGAAGTTTCCAAGTGTTCAAGGCCTCTTCGATCGGATATCGGTTTTAAATCGACAGCGCCGATTAAAAATTAAAAATATCAAGGGGTAAAAGAATTAAATAAAAATGTTTGCAATAAAATACAAGAAATTGTTTAGTTTCAAAAATTACTCATCTCAAATTACTTAATGTTTAACAGTTTTTGCAAAAATTAGTTTTATTTATGTTTAGCCCTCTGCAACAATGGCGGGTAATTTAAGTCAAATTACTATTTAAGACAATAGAATGAACTAATATTAATTTCAATAAGTTATGTAATTTATAAAAAAAACAATATGATTATTTTTTTAATTAAATATAGCTTCTATCTATGTTTCTACATTCGATAGAATAGAAAAGTGTATTTTTTATAATTATTAACTTAATGCTAGTGCTGCTCTCTACTTTGATTTTTAGTAACGATACTTAAATAATTGCAGCGCATGCGTGGTTTTAAATGACATACCTGTGTAGGGTTCATTCTGGTTACAATTTTCTGTTTTTGATAAACTGAAACTGATGAGTTGGCTAGTGAAAAATGTTTTATTTCATTTATTTATTTTCTAGTTTAATTTTAATATGTAATAATTTTGCGAACTCGAATGAACAAGTGCGAAAAATTGTATGGTCTTGTGCTAGCGAAAATTGTGATAGTACGTATTTCTAATTATAATTATGCGTGTGTTATCTGGACGAAAATCTCGTCCATTTTTTGTACCTTTTCGTCACCTTTTACATTTCGAAGATTTATCCCTTTAATTATGGTTCTTTGTGATTTTATTTTAATAAGAGTGCAATATGTGTTGTTTACGAAATTTTGGATCGTTAATAATAATATATGTAAGAGCCCAAGGTTAATTCTTGTTTCGGTGCTCTACTTTACTGAGAGAATTGGGAATTACAATGTTATGTTGTTGTTGTTGACGAATAGGCAATAACTGCCACTAAGTTTATATTTAGATAACAGTTACTACTTATTTTTTAAATCAAAATAGTTACATCTTTCAGTATGAAAACTTTAAGAACATAAATATGTTTGTATGTTTACTCAACATAATGTAAGGAAAAAGGTTTTTTCTCTTGTTTCAATTCAATATTGATTTCCTTTTTATTCCCATTTTATTATAAATTTTAGGGTTTTGTCAATTTGATTTAAAAAATTTGCCTTAAATATGGCAAAAACTTTGAGAGATAATTTTTTAATTTGTGATTGGCGGTTGTCTTTTATTGCATAAGCATCATACTTTGCAGTACCAATATATTAGTAGTTTCAATTTTAGTACATTTTTAAGCTAATCTGCAGTCTCTGGTGTGGTTTTAGTGATTATCCCTTTGGTGGGCACATCGTTGCGTTACCGATGCTGGCACATCGGTCTCCTAAATCGCTATGCTAAAATTAATGATTATAATATTTTACGACTCATATTGTAAAGCAAAATTCTCCCTGTATAAGAAATTTTTGTGGTATCATTTACCTATTGTGCGGGTACAGCTTTTTTCCAGCTTACCCTGGCCATAGCTTTTCTATGCCTTAGCTACCCCATTCTCTCTGCAAAATCGTCAGACCATTATCTTGCTGGCATTCCTCTTTTTCTTAAACTTCTGTATGGGGTCCACTCAGTCACTATTAGCCTAAATTACTAAACACATGACGAACTCACTTCCACATTTCTTTATGTCCTTGTTTCATCATGATTTTCTTTTCTTTTCTTACTGTAAACTTTCTGTTTTTTACTCCTTATTTCCTGCTTATTCCAAGCATTGACCTAACACCCTTACACTGTGCTGAAACCAGTCTCTAGGTTTAACTTCAGCGTAAAAGCCCACATTTAGCATCCATATTGCACTATGGGTATTTATAATTACTGAGCTTTACTTTAATTTTCTCAGATTTATAAAATATCGTCTTCATAATAACAATTAAAGTCGCAATAAAGATTAAAAAATAATAGCTTGAGCATAATGAGTTCTTCATTTCAAAGACTTGGGATTTTAAGTCTCACAATAACTGGTGTAAAAATTGACCGATTTCTAAGAAATTTGGCACACAGGTGCTAAATGTCAGTACAGTATTTGTGATGTAAAGACTGTATAGTTTATTTTCAAGATGATGACCAATGTCTGCATGACATGTTGTATTTAATTTAAAGGCTTGAAGAGTAGGAACATAATGTTACAATTACAAAATTTCCATTCGTTGCTGCAGTTTGAATTATAATGGAGCAAAAAAGTTAATGCTGAAAAGTTAATGCTGAAAAAAGTTAATGCTTATATCATTTGCATGCTAGGTATCATTTTAAAGCTATTTTTCCAGTAGATTAAGAATATGTAAGTTTTTCCCTAATATGCTTTCTGGCAGTTATAATGAAACAAATATGGCATAAATAAGAATAAAATGCAGATTTCCTATGTGAGTTCTTTATGCCCTGCACCACTAATCACTAGTAAACTTATATTTAAATTCTATTACTGGCACATCAGTCTGTCAGACCAACTTAATTAGGCATATCAGTCTGTTAGACCGACACAAGAATTGTATTTGGCTCTAGTATTTTACTGTAGTATTTGGCTCATTAGTCAGTAAGACCGGCTCTAAAACAATGGGTTACCGAACAAAACTTAACGGGAAACTGCGCGTGGGAGAGACACTCTCTTAGAGGTAAGGCACACTCCTCTGTTCAAGAGGCATCTGAAGATGTCATGGTGCCCCACCAGTTTGGCACCTACATTAGCAATCTTGTAGGTCAAAGTTGGTGCTATTTAGTCTCAGACATCAGTCAAGACAGATGTGCACCAGAGGGTTAATTCTTCTTCCTCAAATCATTTACTCAATTGCATATTTACCCAAATATTTTAAGTTATGTTTCCCTAGATAGATTCAGTGAGATATGTATAAATAGTTCTAAATAGCTTTTGATTTACAAATAGGGTAATAAAGTTGCTTCTTTCAACAATAATGGTATACATATTCATATTTGCTTGCTTTAAGACTGTAAATAAATAGGCTAAAATGAGTTGGCTCGTAATGCGGCTGGTTTTCTAGTGAAATCCACATAGCGAAGGGTTTGAAACCTGACGTTTTGCTTCTTCTACTAGAAGCATTTTCAGGGGTGCGGTGCATCGTGATTTAAACTCGAAGGAACTACTGGAAGTGCTTCCAGTAGTGGAAGCCAAAGGTCGGACTCATAACCCTTTGTAACACGGATTTAACCAGAAATCAAGCTATTCAAACATGTATTAACATATTTAGTCTTAAAAACTGAATGGTTTTTCTTCCCCACCCTAATATAAATAATAATAAAAAATTATTTATTATAAATATGATATAGTGTATAAATAAGTATATACAGGGTGACAGGCGATAAAGTTTGGAAAAGATTTAGGGCGATAGTACACATCCTACGGAACAAAAATCACTATATATACCATAGGTCAATTTTATTTTCCCACTAGGTCAATATTACCGAATTTTCGTGGGGTGACGTTCATGCCTCATAAATCAAATTGTTGCTCCTAAAATATGAATGCTAGAATAATGATATTATTATCGTTGGAAAGCTTAGAAAATTTCCTAAAAGAAAAGTAATCTTCATTCCTTTCATTCAGATTAGCATTGGCTTAATACTCATTTTTATCGAAAATATTGAAAAAAAATTTTTTTTTTAGTTTTTTGGTGGTGGCAAAACTTACTAACCAGTGTAGGTGCAAAAAGTACACTTTCTGGAAAACTTCCTCATTTACTTACCTTTCAAAAAGTATTCATAACCTTACCCATTTATTTGGCCATATTTTGAGTAATAACCGATGGAAGTTAGAAAAATGATTGTAAATTCCAGAAAAAAACTAAGTTTAAAAAAATTTAAAACTTTGAGTGTCCGCCATTTTGGAACTGTAGAAGATAGAAAGCTCAAGTTTGCGGCAAATGTTTTCTTTTTTTAAGCCCTTTCCAAAAATGTATCATTTGATGGGTGTCCCTATTTAAAATTTTGATGTTGAATCCAATATGGCGGCAACTAATATGACCGTATAAATTATTACCCATCAAAAAAGTAGCTTTGTGTTAATGATAAAGATACCCGCAAACCGGAACTTAATATCTCAATCATAACCGGAAATATTAAGCCGTTTCCGGACTAAGATCCCCTTAGATTGCTGTATGGTACATATTTTTCTGGAATTTACAATCATTTTTCCAACTACCATCAGTTATTACTCAAAATATGGCCAAATAAATGGGCAAAGTCACGAATACTTTTTGAAAGGTAAGTAAGTGAGGAAGTTTTCCAGAAAGTGTACTTTTTGCACCTACACTGGTTAGTAAGTTTTGCCACCACCAAAAAAAATAATTTTTTTTTCAATAATTTCGATAAAAATGAGTACTAAGCCAATGCTAATCTGAATGAAAGGAATGAAGATTACTTTTCTTTTAGGAAATTTTCTAAGCTTTCCAACGATAATAATATCATTATTCTAGCATTCATATTTTAGGAGCAACAATGCGATTTATTAGGCAAGGACGACAAACCACGAAAATTCGGTAATATTGACCTAGTGGGAGAACGGTCAAGAATTGACCTATGGTATATATATGGTGATTTTTGTTCCGTATGAGGTGTACTATCGCCCTATATCTTTTCCAAACTTTATCGCCAGTCACCCTGTATATGATGGTACCCAATGTATAGATAATAGTTGGTGGTTAGTTTATCAAATATTATTTGAACATATATTAGTTAGAGTATTATGAGCTATATGAATGTATTCTACAAGCCATACAAACAGATCCCATGGGATAGTCCAGTGTTAGGCAGACCTGATTTAAGAAAGAAGTATATTTATAATTTGTTTCATGATTGAAGTTGGTATTTGGAAGTTCTAAAAATGTTTTCATTTCCTTTCTTTTTTTGGGCATCTTTTTGTATTTGTCTACAGTATTTTGTCTTTGTTTTAGCTCCGATTTCAGATGTTGTAACAACGACTAAGTTACGAGCTGTCGATCATAGTGCCAAGCTTAAATTTGAAATTGGTTCGAAAGGAACAGTATATAAGAAACCGGAGGATGGAAGTGAATTTTGGTTTGTTGAGGTAAGAAGATCTATGTAAAAATAAATTAAAACTGTAGATTAAAGGAAATGCTTCTATAGCCTATGGATCTTATGGCCATATTCTATTAAATCTAGATCTTCTGGAGGAGATTACATAGATTGCGTCAGAGATTACATAGATCATGATGAGAGACATCTTCAACTGAGTTACAAATGACTCTCATCATGAGCAACACCTTTGAGAATTATTCCTGTAATTAAAGAATGAATGACAAATAAATTTCCTGATGCATGATTTCTGATGTGGTCTACTCCAGAAAGATCAACATTTATTTACTCCCATTAGATAACTCTGATATTGAAAACATTTACAAAAACTGCTCGTTTTTAGGGTTCCCTAGATCATTCTCTAAACCCTTATGCTGAGGGTGATGTGTCTGTCTGTCTGCAATACCTTGGTTCATATCCCTCGAACTGTTCACGCTAGAGATGTGAAATTTGAATACTGGCGTAACTTTTTGACCCACACATTTGGGGAATACTAAACCATTTGAGTAAATAATAAAATCTATTTCAGCATATAATTATGCATATGCCTAATAACACTCAGAACTCAAAATTTTACTTGGATGCAAGTACTTCCTATGCTTCTTTTTAAAAGTATTGAGTGAATAGTGACCAATTTAGTTATCTCTGTCTAATCTGAGATAATAATATTAGCAGAAAATTAGGGGATTCTTTTGTCTTTATAAATACAGCATGATGCAGGAAATGTGCTACAAAATTTCTTTTGTTATAAGTTACAAACTGAGCAGCTCTCAGAATGTATTCTCTGATCTCTGCTTCTCTGGTAGTTATCTCAATCCAGTCAACACCTATGGTATGATTCTGAGCCAAAAATCTTTTCTGCGTATACAGTAAATTGAAATTGAATGATAATATTAAAATAGATATTTGGAGCAATTAAGGCTTTCTTAGAGGTTGTTGAAATTGATAATATTAGATACACCAAACCCCTAAACTGAATTCAACTTATATGTGTTATCATAAGTTTTATTTTTCTCAAAACATCTAAGAGCATAATTGTACATATGTGTTTGAGTCCAAGATTCACTTGCTTAGATGGATAGCCCGATCACATGAAATTAGTCTGACCATTGATTAAAGGAACATGTATCTGTACCTATACCAAATTTCAACTTAATATGTGAAATACTGACAGACAAAGAGACACATTGTTTATTTTGTTAAGTGTAAGAACCTTGCTTCAATTAGACTTACCTATGCAGCAACACATCTTTTGGGTTATTTAACTTTCCCTCTAATATGTGATATTTATCTCTCGTTTTGTTCTTGATCTAATGTGTTCATTATAAAAATAATCTTATGTATTGATTATTTTCCAGATTGATAATGAAAAAGGTTACGTGAAGAAAAGTCATTTGAGGGAGCAGAAAAAACACAGTACAGAGTCATTTAAAGTTGAAGGAGATTATCCATTTAGCGATGACAACAATGTATCAGGTGGTACAGAAAAAGTCACTGCCACTCAACCCAGGATAGTCGACGGTACATCTATTTATGATAATTATTTGAATGAGAGTGACAATAACGAGAGTTTTGCTCCTCCTAACAGTGCGGAACCGACACCGCATTTAGATAGTAAAGGTGTTCATGCACCAACCCAAACACAATCTACATTTACAGACAGTGTAGATCAAAATAATTCTGGGTTACAAACTGGGGATGTCGGTAGCAATAGTACTTTGTTGCCAGCACAAAAAGATAGTTTGCCAGGAGTTGAGACAGAATCTGATAGCAAGGCAGCTTTCGACAATACTAATTCAGAAAACGTAGGGAATGGTTCTATAAGTCCTGTTGATGATTACGATGATGAAGAGGCAAGCATAGAAGAAGAAATGGAGGAGGAGGAGGAACTCAATGAAGAGTCTTCGGATTCACCGCATACAAATAATAGTAATCAAGGGGAAAAAACATATCCTAACACAGAGTCTGAAAATATATCTCAAAATAACCAAATCAATGAAAATACTTCAAACACTGACACAATATCTCCCTCAGAAACAACAGAACAAATGCATGTCAAAGCCAACGCAGAAGAACCAGTTGATAATTCTTACACACCACCTAATAACCCTGAATTATATGATTCTGCATATAATCAAACTTCTGACAATACTAATGAGCAGTATCAGAAAGAAGTGGCTTCCAACCAAACACAACCAGGACCCGCAACTCCCAAGGAACAACCTGCCCCGTCTCGTTATATAAATAATCGATCTCCTTATGTTGTCTCACATATGTCAAGGAATGCTCCTAAACAGGAAAATGATGCTTCTGCAAGCAATATACAGGATCAGTCTGCTGAAAATCAACTTGATCCTTCTAAACAGCTGATGAATAAGCAACCGGATCCACAATATGGTCCAACATTTCAGTCTCTCAATTATGCTAATGATTCTATGACATCTTCAGCTTTTGATCCTTCAACTCCTCCTGGTAATGTCCAAGATGGTCACGCTTCAACTCCTTCTCCAGCTAATGTCGATGACTCTTCAATTCCTTCTCTAGCTAATACCTATGACTCTTCAACTATTTCTCCAGCTAATGCCTATGACTCTTCTACTCCTTCTCCAGCTGATGTCCATGACTCTTATAATCCTCCTCCAGCTAATGCCTATGACTCTTCAACTCCTTCTCTAGCTAATACCTATGACTCTTCAACTGTTTCTCCAGCTAATGCCTATGACTCTTCGACTCCTTCTCCAGCTAATTTCCATGACTCTTATAATCCTCCTCCAGCTAATGCCCAAGATTCATCAACTCCTCTTCCTATTGATAATGTCCAAGATGGTTACTCTTCTACTCCTTCTCCAGCTAATGCCCCTGACTTTTCTTTTTCACCATCACTTAATGACTATGAGCCTTCAACTCCACTTCCAGGAAACGTTGATGGTTCTGAACTGAATACAGAAGAACCTGTCCTACCAAGTACTGTTGAACCTTCTGCTCAGGAAGCTGAACATGAAACACCTTCAGTAGATAAAGAAGGTGAGAATAGCTCTTCAACTGAAACTTCTAACAGTGAACCTCCTTCTGAAAGTGGATCTTCACTCGACAATGTTTCCACTGATCTTCCAAATGTTCAATCAGATAATAGTGTAGAAGAGTCTGCATCTAATGAAGCTGAAACACAGTCAATTACTAACGATAATTTATCACAAGACAATAAACATCTAGATGATAAAACAAGGGACGATGTGCTTCAAAATATTGTTGAAACTTCACAAGAAGGTGAAACTCGGATCCGAGATTCGTCAGGATTTTATTCATCTGTTTCATCATTCTTCTCATCACTCACCGAACTCTTTAACAAATCTGAATTGCCGACAGATCGTCAACCCTTGCCTCCCACGGACCAAAAACCGGTGGAAGACAGCACACCTGCAACAGGTGAGACTTTTATTTTTCATTCCTTATTCTATTATACTACTCTTGAAGAAGTATTAGTTTAAAAAATGATTTATTAAGTATTGGAATAAATAAAAGCATTTAGTATCTCTCGATCTTTGTAAACAAAAAATAGTTAGGTTTATTGTTATTTATTTTTATTTGCGATGTGTTCTTTTGTGGTTTTTGGTTTCTGAATATTTAACTAACCATTTGGTGAATTGTATTGATTTTGGATTTCCCTCTCTTTTGTTTTTAACATTTTGACCCACTTTTCTTTTTTTATGTACTTTTTATTGTTTGTTTTTTCATACATTATATATTTACTTTTAGATATTTTGTATATTATAAAAAATATAAACATATTTTCAGTCAGTCTTCTATCATTTTAATTTAGAATTAATTAAATTTACAAAAAAATAAAATAATGTTATTTGCAAACTCAAATGCAAATAGTGTGACCAGTGTAGGTTTAGTCAAAGATTTCTCATTTGTTAATGAAATTTCTGTTTTTTGGTATTAACTTATCCTGCTTGCCAAGTTTGATTTGGCAAACATTTGATTTAGCCCACTTCTAGGCAGGAATGCTTAGCTCTGCCTCCCATCGTGGTAAATTTGATTAAAATTCAAATCTGGATGTGCCATCTAGCTGCCGTTTAGTGCCTTAACATTGCCTACTAAAAACTCCCTTCTCAGGATGAACCATCAAAAGGGATGTGCTACATCAGATGATGTTAGACCAACCTGATAAGAGTAACCTCATAATGGGAGAAGTATCTGTTTCCCAAATATTATAGATAACGAATAAAATATCAAAAACCTTAACCACAACTCATTGTAATACTGAGCACTTAATTCTTATAATAAAATGGTTATTTATGTTCCAAATTAGTTTTTTAAATTTGTTTTAATATTTTATTTGAGTTTAATATTATTTATTATTTAAGTTTAATTGATTAAGCTTATTTTTAATTTTTAGGTATATTTGTCTAATAACTATTTTTAATTTTTTTTCACTTTGTTTTTGATTTTAAGCTCCATCTGGTTATTGCTTCGATGGAGAATCATGTGGTGGTCTTGAACGTCCAATCGGAGGAGAAGATCAGCCTGCGTTACATTGGAGTCAACATTATCCTAATGTTCGTTTCATTTATTTATTTTAATGTCTGTCCCTCTGAAGTAAATTATACCAAATCAAATCTTTACGAGTATTGTCTTTTTGACAACACTTTTTCCTCCAGCAAGCTAGTGTTATATTGCAGGCTTAAATTCAAACTGGTTAAAGTCATGAAATAATTTTATAAAGAATATCGAAAGCTAATTTCACAAGAAATTAATAACAAGGATATACTTATTTTGTTTATCACTTTTTATAAAATTTAATTAAAAACTTGTAACTGTACATTAAGCAAGGCTTTTTCTTGCTGTTATAAGCAAAATATTGGTTGATTTTAACATTTTTGTTAAATATAAAAACTTTTGTCTTGACAACATAATTTTGCTAGAAAGTTACTCATTATGTGTTAAGGTATAATTTTGTTTAATTATGCAGAAAAGTGTATGGCTAACATCAACCTAGAATTTGGTGTGCAAGTTAATTATGCTGTCGGCAAAGTTCATCTACGTGACATAGCTTGGTCATAAGCTGAGAGATTGGCCATGCTCTGTCCATTTTGGCAGACAATGTGATTTTCATGTTCCTGAGTACAAAATTAGTTGGTAGACCAAAATTCAAGTTGATATTATTTTCTCCCTTGATAGGTGACTAGTTTGATTTGGTGAAATCATTTTAAATCTAACCTATCAAGTGACAAACTAACATTAACTTGATTTTTAGTCTACTTACTAATTTACTGTCAATTTTGCACTCAGGATCATGAAAATTGCATTGTCCACCAAATTTGGCGGGACATGGCTGATCTCCACTCGTCTGTTTTTTAACAGCTTATGACCAAGCTATGTCCTGCCTACGAACTTTGCCGACCGCATATTCTTGGAACACCAAACAATTAACTCACACACAACATTCCAGCTTGATGTTAGTCAGACACACTTATGCCTGCTATCTCCTGACAATGAGTCACACATAGGTTCTGATATTTCGTACTCTCTTAAATAAATTTGCTCTCTTTTCTATAAATTGTATTATTTATTGTTCAATGTAACTAAATTTTAATACTTTTGTTGTTTTTTTCTAGGTTGATGTGTTTAAGCTAAATTCAGTTCCTCTATCGTTTAACTCTATAATGTATATCTGCATTACTTCCGTAGTTGTTTTACTCTTCTCACTTGGTTACTATTATATTGATGTGAGTATTTAATCTATTATAATATTTTTCTCTAGTTATAATATGTGGAAATAATTGTGCCAATTAATGTGGCACTTAGCTTCTCTTTAAGTTTTATTACTGAAAGAGATAGATTTTAAGATAGGAGTGTGATTAACTAAAAACATTAGGTTGGCTTGTCGTTTTTTCTTGGAAAAAAATAATAATAAGTGAAGAATAAGGATTAACACAACAAAATGATGTCCATGAGAAAGGATTTTACAGAATGCTGCAGTATAAGCATCCCAGTTATATTTATAAAACCACTTCTTAAAGCTATATACAGTAGAACCCCAGAAATCCGAAAACCCCCGATATTCCGAACAGCTTTTGGGGTTTAAAAAAAAAAAAAAAAAAAAAAAAAAAAAAAAAAAGTAGTTCCAGGTACATAGTGATGAAAAAAATGTTTAATTTATTCAATAGAATAGAAAAACTCTTCTAACAAAAATTAAAAGATGTGAACTGTTCAGAAGATGTTTAAAGTGACTGCAGTATTGTGAGCTGATAATGGTTTTAAATGAGGATATAATTTTTCAGAGAACTGTTGTTTTAGTTGAGACATTTCACATGGCTTGGTGAAATTTCCCGGAATTGCGTTTAGCCGCATCTACATGTTTCTTAAAAACATTAAAATCCTCTCCTATTCTCAGTCGTATTTAATGCATTTCTAGAAATACTCTACCTTTATACTTGCCGCCCTACATTTCTTTGGAACCGAATACCGAAAAAGGTTTGTCAACGTTCTAACTTAATCATAATTATTCTATATCTCTTTCTTTTAACAGAAATACTAGATATTTCTCTTGACAGAAAGTATGAATATACCTATAAACTATACAAGCAACAATTGTCAAAACCAAGTGTCCTAAATTACTCTTAGAAGTAGAATACCTTTTATGTATTTTAATTCTACCTAGATTATATATCTAAAGGTCTTAAGGGTGATGAAGTAAAACACGTTAACTCGTTAATTATTTTAATGGACAATAAAACCAGACCTCCCGATAATCCGAACAATTCAGAAATCCGAACTGACCCTGGTCCCAATTAGTTCGGATTTCCGGGGTTCTACTGTATTTATAAAGGATTTTTTTTTTTTTTTTTTTTTTTTTAACAAGTTCTTTATTGGCATAAGTTACAAAAAAATGTTGTGTATACCGAAGCCATAATGTACAAATAATTTTACAGAATGCTGTGCTATTAACATCCAAGTTATATTTCTAAAACCACTTAAAGCTATAAGTAAATGATTTTAAAGAATGCTGCAGTTTAAACATCTCAGTTGTATTTCTAAAACCACTTCTTAACACTGTAAATAAAGGGTTTTACAGAATGCTGCAGAATTTTTTTTTTTTTTATTCCGGGGGGCTTTTACGCCCGAAGACGCAGGCCACTTAGGTGGGCCCATTGAACAAACCCGGGTTAGGAACCTAACTTCTTCACATTTGAGTGAAGTGTCCGGTCGTTAACCATGACTCTTTTTCGATGTGACTCGAAATGAGAGTGTATTTCATGGTTTCCAGGCCGAAACCTGGTGGCGCCACTCTTACGAGCAGCTACCCATTTATTTAAACAATGCTGGGTGGACATTGAGCGGAGGGCCTGGTCTGGGAATTGAATCCAGAGCTCAAGGTCAAGTGGACACCCCCGTCCTACTAACCATGCCTGATGCTGCTTTACTTCCCTGATCGAAAGGCAAGCGCTCTCTGCTCCGGGCTACCAGGCCCCCCTAAAATAAAGCTGCAGTATAAACACCCCAGTTATATTTCTTAAAGCTATAAGTAAAGGATTTAACAGAATGCTACAGTTTAAAGATCCCAGTTATATTTATAAAAC
This sequence comes from Gerris buenoi, assembly GCA_001010745.2. Lineage (NCBI taxonomy): Eukaryota > Metazoa > Arthropoda > Insecta > Hemiptera > Gerridae > Gerris > Gerris buenoi. Next base: position 185,682 of record KZ652105.1, read on the forward strand.
CAATTCTTAAAGCTTTATGTCTATGGTTTTTTTGGTGAATACTGTTTTCCCTAACATAAAATATATGATTTCAATGAAAAACCTAGTGTCCTAAATTACTCTTAGAAGTAGAATACCTTTTATGTATTTTAATTCTACCTAGATTATATATCTAAAGGTCTTAAGGGTGATGAAGTAAAACACGTTAACTCGTTAAGTTTATATTCAGTATCTTTTTAGTTTATATTTAGTATCTTATTAGTTTAGCTTGAGTATCTTTGTAGTTTTCATTCAGTATCTTAGTAGTGTAAGATGTAGTGACAAGTTTCCTCTTTTGCTTTATCACTCTTATTTCCCCAAGGAAGGAGCTCATATTAAACCTGGAAACTATTTTCTATATTATTATGTATAATGACGATTGTATATAATTACTTTTATATGAGCTCATTTCAAAATAGATTTATTGATATATAGGAGGAAATTCTCGCCGTTAATTTATATCTATTTTTGTATTTTTATTTATGAAATTTACTTTTATATATTTTATTTTTGATTTTGCAGAATTCTCAGAACTCGTCATGTCTTGTAGCTAAAGTGAATCAACTGGGTCAAGAACTGTTTGTTACCAAAAAAGAACGAGACACTCTTGAAGACCAACTGTTAAAAATAAAAGAAAATGTAATTTATTTTAATCTTTATGATTATTATTATGATTATTATTATGATTATTATTTTAAAATTTAACTTCAATTTAATTTTTTTTTTGCAATTGTTTCCAGTGTAATATAATGGATTCGAGTAAAGTTAAGCAGGATTCAAAACTAACATCACTTAAAAAAGCTTTAGAAGAGAGCGAAGTAAGTTTTTAATTTTTATAATTACATAGTTGTTTTTTTAAGGATTAGCATACCCACTATTCAATTTCAATTTGAGCATGTTTCGATTATTTTTTATTAAGTTGCACGCTACTATAGTTGATGATCCTGATGTTATTTGAACATTCTTGTTATAATTTTTTAAAATTATTTATTCATGTTTCACTTGTTAAACTGTTCAAATTCATCAATATTGTGAGTAAATAATGGGAAACTTCAATCTTTTAAAAAAATGGCAAACAAAAAAATATTACATATTATGTCCAACAAAAAAGAGAATTATCGAAGCAATAAGCTTACAAACATAAGAACAACCAAAGAAACAGGCTTACGAATGAATAAACCAACTATAAAACAAACAAGAACAACCAAAAATAGGCTTACAAAGAAATGTACCAACAATAAAACATACATGAGAACAACCAAGAACAAGCTCACAAACATATTGAACAACCAAAAGGAAGCTAACAAACATACAAACCAACAATAAATTAATCATGAAAACAACCAAAAAAAAGCTCACAAACATACAAACCAACAATAAAACAAACATATGAACAACCAAAAAGAAGCTAACAAAGAAACGTACCAACAATAAATTAATCATGAAAACAACCAAAAAAAAAAAAGCTCACAAACATATGAACAACCAAAAACAAACTAACCAACATTCAAACCTACAATAAAACAAACGTAAGATCAACCAAAGAAACAATTGAGTTATTTATTTACAATAATCCTTTTTATGAACTCATTTAATTATTGAATATTCTGCCAATATGAAGGTGTTTCTATTAAAAAAGGTAATTCTTTATATTGTTACTCCCTAATGTTTTTTAAAATATAAATGTATATAATTATTTAATTATTAAGACAAAGAGATGTTTAGTCCAATGTACTTTGGGACAAGGACAAAGGAATATGACACTTCTGTTTATATAAGGAGAGTAACAGTCTAAAGAAGAACATTCTGTACACCTTCTTTTGATTGTTACTCTCTTCTGTTTTTTTAAGGGGGAGTAACAGTCTATAGAAGTGGCTTAAAATGATCCATCTTTACCTTTGTTACTCTTTAATGTTTATAGACTTCAAGAGGTCAGCTTGAAGAGAAGGTTTTGAGTCTGGAGAAGGAAGTAGAAACTCTGATGGAACAAGGATTAGAGATGCACAAACTCCTGTCTGATACTATAACGGACGAAGATAGGTCTCAAATGCTCTTATCTAACGTAGACGAACTCAAGGAATCACTTAGTGAGAAACTTAATGAAATTGTTACTCTAACCAATCAGTTAGATAAGAAGAATGAAGAGGTAAACAACCATCTCTACTAATATCACTATAATTAAGTATACTTTATAAATTTTAATGGGAATATTTTTACTCTTAACAGAATATTGCTCTTAAGTATTCATTTTTTGATATAATTTATTTTTTTCCCCCGCTTTTTTTTAATCATTTCCTCAGATACAAATGAGGCAGATCGATGTTCGAAATGCCAACGACAGGATAACTGACTTGGAACGGAAGTTGGAAACCTGCAAAGCTGACACGGAGGAATCATTTGCAAAGAAACTTCAAGATCAGCAACAGAAAAATATTAAATTACAAAAGGTAAATAGAAATGATAATTTGCTTTTTTTAATCTAGACGGGACTTAGCAAAAAAATGACAAACTTACATCAATAAATTAGCTTACTGTAAAAGTCGGATAGTATGATTCCACAATTAATTTACTTTGTTTATTTCAGTTGCTCGAAGAGAAAGGTGTAAGCATAGTGAGATTGGAAAATGAGCTCGCTAAAACCAAAGCGGAGAGGGATTCGGCTGAAGCTCGTGCCAGTTCGGCTGAAGCAGGTCTTCAATCTGCTCACTCGGTAGGAGCCGGAGAAGCGAGACAAGCCTGGCTAGACTCGACAGCTGTTAGGGCAGCACTTGTTACTGCAAACAAGCAGAACGAGGCTTTGCAGAAAAATATTAGTGAAATTAATTTTAGTAACAAATCACTTCAAGGTTCGTTTTTTTATTTTATTATTTTGAAATATAATTTAGTTGTATTATCAAAGAGGATGTGAGGAAGACAGATTTGAAATTTTGAGTGATTTCCACCTAAAGATATTCAAATTTGTAGTTATATCGATGGCTAAGAAATGATACCTCGTATCTTCCAAATGTCAGGTTTACAGGGGGAACAAAAAAAAAAATTTACTTAAACTGACTAAGTTTTTTACATGTTTTATAAATTTGTATAACATGTAACCCTTCTGAAGCATTGGTAACTTTCAAATTATAACAGTTAATAAAATAATGTGTAACAAGTCGCAACAAGTTCTCACTGTGTCACTTCTTTAATAAAGTGAACCCTTACGAAGTCTCACTTACAAATTAGCAGCTCAGTTATGAGGTGTCACAACTAACCTTCACAAAAACACATATGAGGGTTAGTTACAAGCTATAATCACATAACAAATAGTTGCGAATTTTATACGAGATGTCACGACTGCCCATTTTCTATGCGAGATCTCGTAGTTTTGAGGCTTGTCTGCAAGCCTCAAAATAACCATTTTGGTAGTTACGAGGTATCACTTCTTAGCCATAGATATCTATTAGTGAGGGAAACGTTTACATTTTCCGAGGCCATTTCAGGAATCAATTAAGAGATTCATTACATTAAAATTTATTATTCAATATTTCTTATACAAAAGCATATAACATTGTTATAAAATCATAATCTTTATGTTTTGTTCTTTTTTCGGGTTTCAGATAAGATATCAAGCTTGAACGAAGAGATGTCTTCCTTAAACATGAAGTATGAGAATGTTGAAAAAGAAAAAGTGAACGTTCTCACAAAGCTTCAAGTCCTCTCGGATTATTTCAAAGAAAAAGAAACCAAATTACAAGAGTAAGTATTCTTTCTGAAACACTAAGAAGTTACTTGTCAGTAAGTTCATCAGAAAGTTATCAGTTTGTCAGAAGTTACTTATCAGTTACTTATCAGTTACTTTATTGAGTTCTGTGTTTATTCGTTGTCAAAAAAACAGCACAGAAAAATGAAATTTGGATGCTAGGTCATAATTAGCCCATTGTTGGTCCCATATAAGTTAAAACCTTCTGTGTTTGAGAGCTTTTCTTCCACATGCCCACAAATGTACAATTATTTACACTTGTATCTGGGGAGCCAGCGTGGTCGAGGGTCTTAAGGTGCTCGCTCAGCTATCAATAAGTCGAGGCGACTCGAGGTTGTGGGTTCGATTCAGTGACATGATACTCTGAATTGCATCTATGAATCACGGGCGGTGTAGGGCGAGGTACACCCCCTATGGGACACTCTTCCCCCACTCTTTGATGGGATCTCCGATTGATGTGGGTCCGATCCATGTCATGATGATGTAATTTGTATCTATGGTTCGAGGACGGAGCAGGGCGAGGGTCACCTCCTATGGGGCACTCTTCCCCCACGCTTATATAGCTTACTAATGACCACACCAGACTCACTTCAGCGGCATTATAACCTTCTGACAACATTGTTATGACTGCAAATAAGTTGAGATGTTTAAGAAATGTAATTTCTTAAAAGTTATTGTTAGTGTTAAAAGGGTTAGAGATTTTCCCCTGGTCACAATCAGCTAAACACTAAAGGTGAAGAAAAAATATGCATAGAAGTAGTAGATTGAGATGGAAAATAGATATAGTGAGAGAGACTGAGTGATACAATGAGATAGCTTTATAAACATAGATATATATAGTGGAGGTTTTAAGAATGAATTTTGGCCAGATTTAGGTTTTATGTTGTCTAAATTTGAGAATTTATTTTTATGTTGTCTAAATTATTGTCGTATTTGAGAACGAAGGTAAAAAAAAAAAGAAAAAGATAATTTAATCTAGTAGCGCAAAATTATGAAAGATAAATACGCAAAAAATATTGTAAACAATTTATCTTATTTCAGGGAGTTAGGTGTAAAAGAATCGCAGTGGCTGCAGAAGGAGACAGAAGATCATACTATATATGAACAAATGAAATCACTTAGAGAAGAAATTGCTAGTTATAAGTAAGCTATTATACTTTTTACCTTTTTACTTCTATATTTTTTAAAAAATTATTATCGAACGACCTAAAATTGCTAACTCTTCTACAGCTACTCAAATGCTGAAGTTGTACCTTATACAATTTTCTTCTTTATTTTCAGGTCTCAAAATGACAAGTTAAAAGGAGAAATATTAGAACAAGAAGCTTCTTACAAAGTTCAAATAGCAAATGAGGAACAGAAATCTTACGATAACTGGGTAAATTAAAGATTTTTTTCAATATAATAATTATTATTTGCTGTTGCTATATATGTTATTCTACAATCCTATCTCATCAAGAAATTTTTGAGTCAAATTTAAAGTTATTCTTAGCTTTTTGTAATGTGCACACTGTTAAATATGATATGTCTAACCCATTAATGTAATATCTTTACTTCTTAATATTTCATGCTTCAGGTTGCTCTAAGACAAGCAGAACGGAAAGTGAAAGAGCTTCAGATGGAATCTGCTCACTTTAGAAATAGATTGACACAGATAGAAACAGCCAATCAAAGCTCAATTGAAGCACTTAATCCAAGTAAGTCAATATTTCTAGCGAAGATTCTCTTTAAGTTAGTTATAAGGTAAAAAAGCAATATACTCTTATCAATAATAGCTTTTTTAAGGTTTCAGATCCTCAAATTTCATACTCAAAGAATAGGCGCTGAGTGTGATAAGAGATTTGGTTCTAAATAAAAGAATGAAATAAAGGAACAAACAAAGACATTTATAAAGGAATATCTTAAACATAAATAAGTTAATGATAATTAGTTTGGAAAGAGTGTAAGATAAAAGGTAAAACCCGTGTGGAGGTAGTGCCGACAAGCTTCTCTATGGCAGTGGTTCTTAATTGGGGGGTCGTAGCCCCCCAGGGGGCCTCGAAAGGTATTTAGGTACTATATATATTATATTTGGATATTTTAAGGGGGCCGTGGTTACCAAAAGGTTATGAACCACTGCTCTATGGTATACTTAAAACCTTAATCTGTACTTAAAACTTTAAGTAGACCTTAATTTGGCACTTCTTTAGATTGTTACTCCCCTTATAAAAAATACAGAGGGGACTAACAATTTAAAGAAGGTGTACAGAATGTTCTTCTTTAGACTGTTACTCCCCTTATAAAAACAGAAGTGTGATATTCCTTTGCTCAAAGTATATTTGACTATAAATCCCTTTGTCGCAGTAGTTCTTTAGTCAAAGTAATTTATATTCTAAAAAAAACATAGTGGAGTAACAATACCCTCAATTTTATGTGTAATTTAAAGAGATAGTTGTTGAATATATTCATGATGTAATTTGGTTTTGTTTCAGATGGTTTAGATAAGAGCAGTTTCAGTGCTCCATCTCCTCCGTTCATGATGCTTCCACCTCTTCCTCCGTCAGAGTTCTTCCCTCTGCCTCCACCTCCCATACATCCATCTGCCTCTAGACCTCCACCCCTCGGCAGGATATCTTCTCCTCAGTTACCAGGTGAATAAGACCCACAACCTAATAGTACGGGTAAAATAGACCTAAATACTGTGTAATAAAAATATAAAATTTCTTTTATTTAAGAAACGTGGTTTATGGCAGTCTTGTTAATAAAAGAATCCTCAAACAAATTTTAGAGGTTAGAACAATATTTTTTAGGGAAGGGTTGCAGTTAATAAGATTTTACATGAAATTATTGAAGTTTGAGAAAACTTTCAAATTCATTCCTATAAGGGAACACTTTGTGGGCTATTATTTGGCTAAAGATGAATCTGACGACAGAAGGAAGCACAAAGAAGATGAATCAAGTGATAGATGATGAATGATATTTGCAATAAATTAAATTCCATTGGCCTTAAGTGAACGATTTTTTAGTTTTTCCCCTGTAAAATGTATCACATGAAAGCATTGTTTAGTTCTGTTTATTCTAGCTTATTTGTATTAATTTTGTTGTGTTTGAAACTTTAATTTGGATTAATTATTGATATTTTTTTTTTTTTTTTTGTTTTAGGGGAGATGATTCCACCCCCTCCGTTACTTCCGTTTGATATGTACCCCCCTCCACCTAGTTCAACTCCTCCTCCACCTCTTCCTCTTTACAAACCTCAGCCTAGGGACAGGCCTCCACCACCTAAAGGTAACTTTAAGTGATATTCCATTTCTTTTTTTATACAGGTAGGTTAAAAACCCAGAGACATAGACCACTTTGGTGGGTCCATTAAGCCAATCTGGATTAGGATTTTCTTAAAAATTCATCGGCCTACAATAGTCCTAAGAATAATTGAGGTGGTTCGTGACAGTTCAAGTATAATGATGAGCTGTCAAATAAAACACATTGATAAAGTTGTTGCTAACGTTAGCAGCAACTTTCTCAATGTGTTTGATTTGTCTCCATCTCGCTGAAACCCTCTCATTATAGTCCTAAGAGAGAACCATCAGTAAACCAAATATCCGTCACAGGTAAAGGGACCTTTTCATTTCCCTTCACCCAGTCTTTCTTCGTAGGAAAATAAAACTCCTGGCAATCTGAAGTTCCAATCCAAAATATTCAACAGTACATTCATTATATTGCGATGATACAGTATAGTTCTGTATCATTGCTGCTGCAGGACACTTCCCTATTAGAGACAGCTACAATATGTCATCTTCATTGCTTCACATCGAAAAAGCAGATGTAGAGGAGGAAAGCCTGCTAAAACTTCTGAAGCTAAAGCTGGTGCCGCCCTCATTTATTTTACTTTATCACTTTTATACATATTTACTTATTACTTACTTGATGGCACTTTAGGCCATGGAGGGCATGCTTTACTTGCATGCTTTACTGGCATATTTACAAGACTTCTAAAATCCTCTTGATCCAAGAGTTGCCAGTTCTGGATTCCTAAACCCCTCAAATCCTCTTGATCCAAGGCTTGCCAGCCCTGGATTCCTAAACTCTTCCACATCCTCAACTATCTTTTCTAAGGTCTTCCTTGCCCTCTCATTTCACCTTGTAATTCTTGTATATTCTTGGTTTAGTTGCTATTCTTAAAGTACAGTTAATGGAAAATTTAGAAATAGCACAGTGAAATTAGTTCAGCCATGTGGTTAGGTTAGCATTCTTACTCACCTGAACTAAAGTACAAACACCGACACATCTGGTGATACGGCCATATTTCACACTGTTAATAAAATTAATTAGTTGTGCAAAGTGGAAAATCCTTCTTAATGTGTTTATTTTTTATTTTTTTAATAATTTACCGAATAAGTACCTTCTCCATCCCCATATTCATCTTAGTGATATACTTGGTCAATAAGATCAATCGAGTCAATGAATTGTAAAAAGTTGACCTCAAATTCAAATAATAATTATGTGTTTTAAATTTTTTTGGGTTGTTTTTATATGTATGTTATTATTATTATACTCCAAATATAAAGATACTTACATATTTAAAAAAAAAAAAAAAAATGACCAAATAGAGCAGTGAAACAAAATTAAAATATGTGAAAGAATAAAAAACCCAAATAATTGTGGGGACTTAAAATCTGCTGTGTGCAATGACAGAAAAATATCAGATACTGCTTATCGTAGACTCAGGTTGGAAGAGTTTTGATTCTCTTCGTTATCTCAAAATGAACTGTCTCGCCTCCGCTTACTCTCCAAAAAAGCTTTTCTTAGCCTGTCATCGGCAGATGTAATTCCGCAATTTTCCCATAACCTTTGTGCAACATCTTAAATATGTACTCAATTTTTATTTTTAGATTCACCTCCATCTAACTACTCATCAGAATCAGTGAACGATAAGCCACCAAGGAGACGTCGAAGATAGTGGACATCTGATTTTAGGCAAAAGCTGTGGAGACATCTGTCGTGCAGTTTCGACTGAATACCAACCTCTTACCATTGCCTTTACAAGGCAACCTATTACCTTTTTATCGTTACATATATATTTTTTTTTTTCTTCCTTTTTAACTGTCCAATCATAAATAAATAAATAAAATGTATATTTAAGCATTATAAATAATTTAGGGATTTAAAACAATAAATAAAAATATTATTGTTTTACTATTTTTTAAAAAAATATACATTTATAATTTAAAAAAACACAAAACACAGAATCAAAACTCGTTATCGGTCTAGTGTTTTAGTTATTGTATAAAAATAATACAAATAAAAACGGAATATGGATATAAAAATTTGGCTAACGATATTTTTGTAATGAATGAATCCCCCTCCCTTAATATCTCTTATACATTTTTAAATGTTTGTCAGCTTAGAATTATATAAAAAAAATATATTGTTGTAAATTATATAATATATTTCTAACCTATACTATTGGTTGTTCCTTATTTTGTCAACAATATTACTATTATTTATTTATTTAAATATATATTTGTTTTTCTTAATTAAAGAGTTCTTTCTGTTATTAATACATATCTCAGGGGTAAATGATTGTAAGTCACATGTTAGCAATTTATCAAGAATTTAGAAAATTTATCAGTCTTTCTTCAAAATATACAACATTTTTACATTTTATATCTTTATTTTCAAGCAAGGAGTTAAAATATTTCACCACAATTATTTTTCAGTCTATTAAATGCAGTATATACCACAAACAAGCCAATTTTTTTTTTAAATTTATTACAGTTACAATAATTTACCTCTGAGTTACAGCTTTGTGGTATTTTGGTTTGAAAATAAAATCTGAAACTGGATAAAATTTTAAGTTTAGATAATTTCTGTTTTAATCCTAGTCTAAGAAACAACATGTTAAAATAGAACGTATCGAGTGTAATTAAATAATCATGGCAGTCTGACACTTAGAATGGTATTTAAATAAATAAATAAATAAACACGTACGTTATGCAAGGGAAATAATGAAGTCACTAACTACCTAAGCGAGGTAATGGAGCAACAATGGTTTTGAGCAAGTGAGATTATTTTTTATTGTACGATCTCATTAATTTTTTTCTCTTTTTTTAAAAGTTATGTGCAATATTACGGATAAAATTCAAATAAATTTAGTATTACCATTGGATCTAAATCTTGGAAATCTTGCTTTGGAAAGGTTTGTGAAAAGAATGGATTTTAATAAATTGTTTAATTTGGAAATGGTCCTTTGTATTATTTTTGTTTTAAAAGCAGGTTTTTCTTCCTTTATCAGTTTTTTTTGTTGTTTTTATGAACTTAAAAAATAATTAATAAAGACTGAATTACAGTTTGTGCGCTCCAAGTTTTGACTTTTGAAAGTTCAGGAAAATAAAAACATTGGGGTGGGGGAATGAGGTTAGGATTTTGAATTCTAGAAGGTCAGGCCAACTGTATGCCAACAGGCATACAAAAATGTCACTGGCCTCACACCTCCTACAGACCTAGTGGCTTTTTATTTTTTTCTCATGTATAGGTTGGCCAATCTGCGTGTTAAAAGGCACAACTTGTAATGTACAAACTGTAATAACGTCTCACATGCCCAAGGTATCTCATGTAACCTTCTGGAACCTAATCTAGTTTAATAAAACTTCTTGTAGTGCTCTATCCATTTAGTAGGATGACAGACTCGTGGGAAGCTTAAAGGGTAGCCTTTGTTCCTCACTGGGCAAAAATTCCCCTGAAGACAATCGGTTAAAACTAAAATGAAAAATGGATCTGGCTGGTCTGTTACTTCGAGATTATTTGATGTGAATAATTGTCCGTATTTTCTGAAGCAGATAATCTGTTGATATTTAAGTCTATTGATACGATGGTCTCTTCATATTTGAATTGAGTTAGCCAATAGGTTTTCTGAATCTGACCATATTTGACCAGTTAAACCTGTCAAATATTATTTAGTAGTAAAGGCACCCTGCACAGTACTGCTAACAACAGATTATCAAATGACCGATGAACTTACATTATGGCGAAACCATGTGCAGGCTAAAAAAATAGCAGAAAAACCAAAGTAGTACCATCTCACTCTACCCCTCTGTTGTCACATGATCTATGTGCAAACCTAAGCTGGCTTTCAAAGAAGCCAGCGTTGTACACATGAAGTTACATTTAAAGGAGTGACGTCAGTACTCAACTGGTAAAGCTATCCACAGAATATATTGATGGTGTTGCACTAAAATGTTATAAGGTGTAATTTAGGTAATTTTACAGGAGAACAAAATATTGTCTTTAAAAAGCCTTTAAGATACTCGGAACATTTATTTTGATAGTTTCTCGCCATGTTTGGAATTTGAAGTCAGTTTGCAGTGCTCCTTGTTATGGTTGCCAGGAGTTAAGTATACTGTATATGAAGAAACTTGTGATTTGGTTTATGATATAATTCCAAGTGTGAAAAAATTAAGACATAATGTAACACTAGCATGTATTATTTCCATTTACTGTCGTCCCGGGGACCTTTCTTTGTTTTTCATCAGAAGACAGCCATGATTACAGTGCCTACTGTCTAGAACAGGGATCAAAAACCTATTTCCCTATAAGGGCGCAATACCAGATCAGAAAATCTCTGACGGCACACATACTGGAGGGTTTACACATGCTTATGTTGGCGGTGCTTTACACATGCCGAAAGGATGTCCCTTTCAAAATACTTAATACCTTATTATAGGTTTTCATAAATAAAATTGGCAAATGAAACACTTAAGTAACTGCCTATTAGTAACATAAACTAAATAATACTAATACCTAAATACTTATAAATCAAAAATGATAATAATAAACACCCTAATTAAAAAATTAAATAAAAAAAAAAAAAACATCTTCATTTAAAAATATAGTATTTAGACCAGAACGCTTATTCTCAGTCTCCTGGTTCACTCTCACATTTTTACCTTTAATTGCTCTTATGACTTTTTGGTTCAATACCATTGATATTTAAATAAATAATATTTTACTTGATCAATTAAAATAAAACTAAATTAAATTTATTGCCAGACTATTTAAGTTTTTAATTTTATAACATAAATATTTTCAAACATCACTAGAGCATTTTGTACGAGCTTAACATATTAATGTGCGGTAAAGGATTGATTAAAATAGGAAATTAAAACTTCTAAGTTAATATTGTGTATAATATAATAAAAACAAACGCCTCTTCACATGATATCTTATTCTAAATAAAGGCCCGTTTACACTTTGATTAGTGCGAGTGCGAGTGTTTAGTGCAAGTGTTTAGTAAAACCACTAAAGGCCCGTTTACACTTTGATTAGTGCGAGTGCGAGTGTTTAGTGCAAGTGTTTAGTAAAATCACTAAATCCGTTTGGAGACGATGTGTTGTTTAGTAATTTTGCGAGTGAACTATTAACTGTTTAGTAGACTTGCACTGTTTAGTGGATCTGCGAGTAGGCCTCCCCTCTCCAACCTAGATGTCAGGGTTTTTTTATTTTATAATTATACAATTTATAAGTAAAAATGTTTAATTGATTGGTTCTAAAAACAGTCACAATGTGTCAAAAATCAACAAAATACTACCACTCCCACAAAAAAAAAAAAAAAAAAAAAATTNTCGCTGTCACTCACTTTTGCCACGTCTTAGTTGGGGCTAATTAGCTCAAGAAAAATTCTTAACTCTTAACATTTCCGCTAACTTGCTTCCAAAGATCAATACAATAAAAATATAGTCAGTTAAACAAGCAGTGCCACGGTTAAACGAGCTGTGCCACTGTTAAACGAGCAGTACCACGGTTAAACGAGCAGTGTCACAGTTGAACAAGCAGTCCACGGTTAAACGAGCAGTGTCACAGTTAAACAAGCAGTCCACGGTTAAACCAGCTTTGCCACGGTTAAACGAGCAGTGCCACAGTTAAACAAGCAGTCCACGGTTAAACGAGCAGTGTCACAGTTAAACAAGCAGTCCACGGTTAAACCAGCTTTGCCACGGTTAAACGAGCTTTGCCACGGTTAAACGAGCAGTGCCACAGTTAAACAAGCAGTCCACGGTTAAACGAGCTTTGCCACGGTTAAACGAGCAGTGCCACGCTAAACAAACTGTACTACGGTCATAATTATTTGCTAAGTGGGAATCACCATAAGGCAAATATTTTGTTATTTATCTTTAGCTTCGTATAAAAGGGCCGATGTCCGCCTCATTTTGTTTATGTATTTAATTATTTATTTTATTTTATTTTTATTTTTATTTTTTTTTTTGTTTCATTGTATATTTTTTAAATATTAACCAAATTTTTCCTCTGGATAATTGTATTGAACAAAGCTTTCTCTTTGACATGTTGCTGTCATGTTTTTTGTTGTTTTTTTCTTCTTTTCAATTGTTCAAAGCCCTTAAAACTAAGTTTAAATTCTTTTAAATTTTTCTCAATGAACGTGGAGTCTTGCTTTTCGACGGCTTATTTGTTTACTTACTCCCGTGTGTAGTTTCACTAGCTTTATGTATTTTTGGATCTGCTCTTCGTCTGCGTTACGGTTCTTTCCTCGCCTTGTCACGCCATTGAAATATATGAGACTATTTAAACACTCTTATTTTTAAAAACTGTGGCCACACTTAGGCCCTCCGCACACGGAGCAACTCAAAACAAACTCAACTGGAAACTCCAGTCATTTTTGAGTTGACAGAAAGCAAACCCAGTTCGTAATGAATTGCTCCGTGTGCGGTGTCCCATTCGATTACACAGTTTGAAACTCACAGTCAACTGGTTGTTGATTTGAGTTTGTAATCAGTTTGTTTTGAGTTGCTCCGTGTGCGGAGGGCCATAAACTCTAATTATAAAAACAAAACAATGACATGATAGCGACATGTAACGCTTTTATATTAAACATTAACAAATCTTTTGTTTGTTTTTATGTGATTTAAATTTAAATTAAAAAAAAACTAACCTGCTTCCTTATTTGTCTACGTGTGCAATTAAAGATAATATCTGGGTCTTCTAATTGAGGTACTTAGCCGAAAAATAGCTTAAACCATGCAATTTTTGAACTAAAAACATATGTTAAAAGTTGGGTTTGAGGCTATTGGAGATATATCACAGATTCTTTATAATAAATAAAAATTGTAACGAGGGTTGTAATGTAGGGGAAGAAAGCTATCAAAATATTGATTTTACTGTTTTCTTAATTTTTTTTTGGTTAGGCTATTTTCCCTCTAGGTTCCTAAATTTATTTGTATTGCTACATTTTTTTAATGTATTTTTATTGTCTTATTTATGTGTTATTTTATCCAGATGAAGTTTTAATTTATTATTAAATTAGGTGTTGTTTGTTTGTATGATCATGTATTTGTTTTTTAAAAGGTAAAAAAAAAATATATGTGAATGAGATTTAATTGTTATTTTGATTTATTATTATGTATTATTACTATTATTATTAATATTATTATTTTACTGTTTTATTTGTTTGTTCTCCATAGTTTTGTTTTGTATTTAATTTATTATTCTATATTTATTTTTGAATTTCGAAAATTCTTTGGCAAAATTCTGTTTTGGATATCCGGATACATTTTTGGTTAGAGTCTCAGTTGTTTAATTTTTTTATTTTGCTATTTTCTTCCGCTATTCTTCTTAAAAACTGGTGGTAAAATTTTAATGAAATTTGTACGGTAGTGATCATAATTTACCCACTATTTTTCCCACATTAATTTCAACCATTGCTTTCTCTTCAACATGCGCACAAACTTATTTCATTTCCAATATCACTTGAACTTTTTATAATGTACTCATAAAATTTTTAATTAATTTAGATGTTTTTGGTCAAAAGTAGCCCACTTTTGGTCACATATTATTTTTCAACCAGTAAACTTTTGCACACATTCAATATTGAATAAAAATAAATGTTATCCTCTTAAGAAACAAAACATGTCGGTAATAACCACAATTTAAACATGTCCACAATAACCACAATTTCAATTCCCAGTTGGACCATATTATTTTAACACTTATGTGACCTTTCATGTAACAACAGGATTTGAGGAAGCTTGAGGTACATTACATTTTTTATTTTATTCTTTTATTTATTTTATTTATTATTTGGTTGATCTGTTAATATTATACTTCAGTAAAGAATTTAATAATTTGAAACGAATAAAATATATCTTTATTTAAAAATTATTAATAGCACAAGAATTATCAACAATATTATTTATATGTCACCTACAAAATATGGAAACCATTTAAAATGTTAAATACACTTTACAGAGAAAACTAAAATTTATGAAATGCTCTTAAATTTTAACAAATCATAGTCAATAAATTATTTTTTTAAATATTTATTAAGTTAACACATCTCCAATTTATGTCCCCAATTTTTTATTTTTTATTTATTTCTGAGGTTACCGAAGGTAGCAGAATAATTTGGATCTTTCTGAAGAATTTTTATTTTTTATTATTATCATTTATATTCTTTAATATTTTGTCATCTTTATTTTTATTATTTAATTAAATGGATGTTTAGGACTGATATTACTATTTTAATTTTTAATTATGTATTATTTTATTTTAATTTTTATTTTTTTTTAGGGGGGTTTTTACTAGTGTAATTAATAATTTAATCGATGTTATGAAATGAATAAAACTGAAACAGCAAATATTATTTAAAAAAAGGGAAATTTGAAAATTGTAAATAATTAATTATTGAATTAATATATCTGTGTATGAGAGGTAAAGGGCACTATGTGCCAAATTTAAATTTTTCGGGAGAGCTACTTTAATGATTTTTTTTACTTATTTTACCTCCCCAGCGTGTTGGTTCATAGTGACTTTTCCAACTGGCTAAATCCGTGAGACTTATTTTTTGGACATCATATATAGTTGTACCTCTAAAAAAGGGGGGAAAAATGAATAGGAAACTGTTAAAACCTCAATTTCGTAAAAAAAATGGAGATAGTGCCCTTTACCTCCCATACACAGATATAGATATGCATCTGCACGGAAAAGAAAACTATTTCTATTAAATGGAATATGTTGTAAAAAGAAGAGATAATATAAAAAATAAATTTAATTATTATAAAAAAATTAAACGTGTGTTATTTATTTGATAAAACTTTATTGTTAATTTCATTGCATAATTGTTTCAGGACATTTTTAAACAGTATATTTATTTTTCATCCTCCATCCTTCATTCTTATTTAAATTGGGTATTTTCTGTCCCCACCACTTCACACTTACAGTACAACCTAATAAAGGACTTTTAGGGGCCAGAGGTTGTTTGTTTTGATGAAAGTCCTGCACTTATTTAGATTGTTACTCCCTTTTTTACAAAACAGAGGGGAGTAACAATCTAAAGAAGGTGTACGGAATGTTCTTCTTTTGACTGTTACTCCTCTTATCAAAACAGAAGTTGGATATTCCTTTTTCCAAATTACATTGGACTAAACATCCATTTTTCTTTATAGTTATTTAGTCATTTTCCTTCTAAAACAACATAGGGGAGTAACAATCTAAATAAGTACCAAAAGCAGACGAGCAAACGCTGGGCAACAGCTCAGTAGGTGAGTTGAAACTTCATCTTCCTTTCTGCACTACTGACAGGAGGGACTTTCAACCAAGTCTAGCAGCAGAAAGTGTCTATTAGGACGACAATGACCAGTTGTTAATCCAGTGGTCCTTATTAGATTACTCCCCTATGCTTTTTTTTAGAATATAAATGACTAACTAAATAACTATAAGACAAAGGGATGTTTAGTCCAATGTACTTCGAAACAAAGGAATATCACACTTCTGTTTTTATGAGGGGAGTAACATTCTAAACAAGTGCCAATGCCAATCCAGTCATAAGGTGACAAGTGCCCCTGTCAAGGATCAATATAGTAACTTTGCTTCTTATTTCTTCAGTTGGCAGAGCTTAAGTAATAATTGGCAGAGCTTAAGTGTTCATAATATAACCAAATAAAAATAATCAATCTTTATTATTATTATGTGTATTACCCATATATTTTCTACCTGTCTGTTGCAAGTGATGTCCATTATAATGAGGTTCTTCTGAGGGTCTATTTAATATGACAAGGAGACAGGGGTGTACTGGTGCCGGAATGCCGTTGATAAGAAATTAGTAAAAAAAAAAAAATCAGTGGATGCTCCAAAGAATAAGGGAACTTCTGGTATAATTTTCACATTTTACTTGATAATTCAATGTAGTTTTGTTGTTTGAATGTGTATTGTTTAAGTAGCTTACAAACTAAATTAAAATATAGATTTATCAATTTCTCGTTTTGGGATTCGTAGTGGTAATACTGTACTAAAACTATTGTGTCATCCATATTTATTTAGGTTGTCCCCTTCACTTAATTTTAATTCTTCTCTTTTGTGTCAATAGGGTTTTGTTTTTTTTTTTATTAAAAATGAAATAAAACAAACTACTTCATTTTAATTGGTTATATTTCGTTCCACGTTGGAACATTATCAAACCATAGTGGAAGATTCAAAACTCTTCATCTGTCAATAAAATTGGTGAAAAGTCAAATATAATACTATAACAAGTATCCCGTCAATTAATCTGAGGAGTGAGTCACTTCACTCATTGGGATTTGATCCATGGTTGAGGTTTGATAATGTTCCAACGTGGAATGAAATATAACCAGTTAAAATGAAGTAGTTTGTTTTATTTCATTTTTAATAAAAAAAAAAAACCCCTATTGACACAAAAGAGAAGAATTACTATTGTGTCATATACCTACAATTGTAGAGGGATTACATTTTGGTACATTCATTTACATTATTATAAAAACTTATTAAAACAAGTCTAAGTAAATTTAATTTTATATCTCATTCATAATCCCTCAACTAACTTTGTTAGTTACATTAATACCATTAACAATGTTGTGAGCCGATCTAAATTCAACAAAACAAAGATTAAAAAAAAATCAGTTTGTTAACTAATTACATCAAAAACTATCTAACTACCTACAGAATGCATATAAACGTGTTTTTAGAGGTTATATTTATAGTACCCTCGGCTCCGGTACTGGAAAATTTGCGACTGCACCTCTGCTTGGAGGGAGATTTTTAAGTAGATAAGGAGCAATTTTGTACATGGTATATAATATACTATACAAGCTGGATAATATTTTAGCACTGAGAGCTAGAAAAATGTAAACAGTTTTTGATTTTGTGTGATGCGTTTTTGTCCCAAGCCGAAAAGAAATTAACTTTAGGTTAAAAATCCGGGATACCTGATAAGAAACTGTTTCAATTTTGTTGAATATATTATATTAATTCATGAAAACTAGATGCAAATCCTGAAACAAATTTCATGGTAAGGTAGCTCATTTTATTTATTCCTGATTTTTCCTGAAGGAACATCACTGCTCCTCTAATCTATACTTCTGTAAGAACTTATCCCTACATTCAAACCTTTATTGCAATAAACAACCAAAATATCTCGTTAAAGAAAGATCATATTGAAAAAAAAAAATGTATAATCCAAAATTTGTTTAACCTAATATTTTTCTCTTCAATTTGTCATATTTTCTGTTGTGTTCCAGAAGAAAGGTATAGGTATCAATAAAACATAATACAATTTTTATGAATATTAGTATGAAGACGTGGTATGAGAAGGGAAGTAGTATAGTTATGGAATATGAGATGGGAAGTAGAATAGCAGCTGAGGTAGTGGGGGATAGGTGCAACTGCTATCTACTTTCCTTTTCTCGCTGACAATCTAATATACCTACTCTCAAGTTCTGCCTTACAGGCTTTCCTCTTCTCGGACAAATATATATCTCCCTTACTCTGTCTACACAGTTAGTATTATGTCACTCTCAAGATCCCCTTTTCTCCCCCGGACTCATCCTTCTTCTAGAGGAGTATCTCCTAACGCACTCTACACTCAGTTAAGTATGTCACTCTCACTGAACTTGTTTGTTTACAAAACTTTTTTAATAATATAGGTAGACATAAAAATACATAAAAACACAACAAATAAGACACAAAAGGATTTTTATTATTTTTTTATTTGAATTAATTTTTATTTTTTTCTTCTCAAAAAAAGTTGATATTTTATGTTTCTAAATATACAAATGACATTTACAAGATAATTTAACAACATTAAAATGATAAAATGGAATGATTGTATTACAATAATAATAATTAATTAATATTTTTTTATATTATTAATACATAATATATATATATTTTTTTTAAATTCATACTAAAAATTACATTAAAAACAAACTAAGCTTCTCTTAATTTCTTTTTTAAAATAGAACTAAAACAATAAGTAAATCTGCCGTCTCTGGTAAGATTGGGGACATGGTTTTATCACCATTTTATCACCTCTTTGCAAAACAAACCAGGGTTAGTCCTCCTCTCACCAATTCTAGTCACCCTTCACTAGTTCTAACCAGCTTTTACCACTTCTAACCACATCTCTCTTATTTTAACTACCTATCACCAGTTCTAACCACACTTCTCACCTCTTTCCAATTTTAACCACCTTTGACTAGATCTAACTAATTCTTATCACTGCTAAACCACTTTGAACTGCACCAGAGACTATATATAAACCAATAATCAAATAAGTATAAATATTTTATTACTTAATGTTATGAAATATTAAATTA